>JAKUCV010000858.1:0-171994 GCA_028386065.3 Turnera subulata | reverse complement strand
AGTAATGTTCTTAATGTTACCCAACATTAAGAAGATTCGTCCGTTTCAAAGCTGCCACCCAATTTATGTAACATATACTAAAATACAATTGAAAAAACAACATCCTTGGCAGTAAAGAGGTGATTACAGAAAATAAAAAAATTCAAAACTCAATTTGGTAGCTTAGCACAAGAATTACTAAAATTGAACATATATGACAGCAACTTTGGGATAAAAGAGATGATTACAGAAGTTAAAATTCCTGTGCAAGCAAGCAATTCAAATAGGGAAAGCATCATTGGAATTCTTGAGTGAGTCTCCTTTCCAAATTTGCAGCACAGTTGACATCATAATTATCAAATTTTTTTTGGCAGCATCTTTTCCCCTGTTCCGTGAGTCCCGTCAGTTACCTCTAGCTTTGAATTCTTTGCCCACAACTCTTTAATATTGCTGACTTTCTACCTGACCATTTTAAATGAAAGTGGGTTAATGCTTGCAATATTAATCAGGAAGGGGGAATTAGAATGGAAACTGAAAATAAATTGAACCTCAGGAAAAGTAAGAGTCGCATCCAACCTTGCCTAAATTTAATTATATACATGCTTCTACCAACCTAAAGGTCAGGTTATTTATTATTGCAATGATTTTTTTGTACTATATAAGGAAGAGTACCATATGTTGTGGTGAGTACCGATTCAAAGAGAAGCAAAAAGCCATAAAGCAATACTGACCTCAGCGAAACAATCAAACCAAACAACCAAGCAAGTAGGATTTTACGGTAAGCTTTGCTTCTGTGCTTCTGTTGTGCACCGTCTTTTGCGTCTTTTATTCTGTATTCTAGCTGCTGCAATTTTATTTTGCTTCTGCTGACCTTTGTGACCTTCCACTGTGGTTTTGTGATTTCTGTTTATCAAAATAAGGAGTACATGAGCAAAATAATCAAAGCAAACAGTAAAGCATCGCACCATCAATGCATAAAATTTAGGAGGATTGTAAGGCAAGCTTTGAAAACTCTTCCATATAGTTTTAAAAAAAATGTGGGTGCTGGTCAGTTTTAGGCATTCAAAACCTACAATCTTTTAACATCCTATAGTTTTAGGCAATCAACTACCCATTTAACTTTTTTTCCTGTATTTTCTTAGTGAACTTGAGAAAACTTTATAGTAAAACTAAGAACAAAGACTAATAAATGAGGTGGGCACAGAACCTACAGTCTTTTGAGATCCTATAATTTTAGGCAATCAACTATCGATTTAGTTTTTTCCCTGTATTTTCTTAGTGAACTAATGAAAATTTTATAGTAAAACTAAGAACAAAGACTAATAAAAGAGGTGGGCATGATCTTACCACAACAGCATCAACATATTTGTAGACATCATCAGTTAGAGCAAAAAGCCGCTGCATGTAAGCTTCCATCCCTTCAATTACTTAAGATTTTGTCAACCATCGTTGTCTTCGAGATGTCAACTGCAATTGCAAAATATTTATTACAAGAAAACGACATTCAACTTGGCATATAGAATGAATGTCACACATGTCAAGCTGAAAGCTTCAACAAATTTTTTTATACCAACAATAGCTAAGTATTTCACCAATATCAACTCATAAGACCACCAAAAGTTAAACACTGGACCTCAAAGTGGCACAGACAGAATGCACAATGCAAAGAAACAACATATACTTTTAGGGATGAGATATACCATCTTCACTAAATCAAAAGCCAGTTAAGCTAAATCACAATTTAACACAGAAATAACTTCCATCAAAAGGTTGATCATCACTCACTGAAAGTGACAAGTCCAGGAGCTCCATAAAAGGAGAGATATAGCAACAGCAGGATACTCTTGAGTTAACTAATCAAGAACTCTCAAATAGAGTGGAAAAGGGGAAACTATGTGTGTAGGTCATTAAAAACACCCAAAATAGAAAATAAACACTTAGTCTAAACAATTGCTATCCCAAACTATGCGACTTTCTAAACCAGTGTATCGTTCATACAGAAAGCATGCAAGCATGAGATTGGCGCAAGAATGGGGAAGAAAATGAAGCGAGAGCATCCAATTCAGCAAACATTTACAGGGATAAAATAATTTGTGCCCTCTACTTACATCCAACTCGCTCAGCTTCAATCATGCGAAGATCAAGAGGAATTTCTTTGCAGCCAATGTACCGTCCCCAAGAGACAAATTAACAGAAACACAAGCCTTAATTGTAACCTCTCCAACCCTGAATCCCGTATCCACTTTAAGATGAGTTGGGTTGGGAACTTCACTCGAACAGAACTCATGGATCAATGCACTACCACCAGTAACTCCCAATCCAGTTGAGTACCTACAAAATCGAAAATCACAAAACCCATGAACTTGCAAGTATCTCATCACTAAACGGGTAACTAAAGGCTTCTAATTAGGAAAGAAAAGTAAAGTAGCTAAAGGATAGCTTTAACATCCAACAATCACTTCCTTTGGATTCACTTTTTGGTGAGACAACATGTTATGGTGGTAATCGATGTCCAAACTAACCTAACAGTTAATAAGACGATAAATAGTGAAGAACATCCGAGAGAGGGACGGTGCGGCTTACCGGGCAACGGCTCCTCCTTCTAGATCGCGCCCAGAACTCGAACCAAGCCCCGCGCCTCCTTTCATTCTTGGCAGCGGTGGCTGAGATGGGACACAGATGGATGGCAGCGACACGAGGAGGGAAAGAAGAAGATGAAGCCTGGTGGCGGCGAGAAGAAGCGAGAGAGAAAGAGAGTGCGGATGCGGCGAAAAACAGAAAAGAATAAAAGAGGGAAGGAGTAAAAGAGGAAAAAAGAAAACGAAAGGGCTAGGGCAAAACCGGCCGGGTGCAAAACGACACCGTTTTCGGCCTAGGCGCGGTCAACCCACCCTTTGGTCAACTATACATCACGATGCCGATTTATTGATGTGCAGTGTAGAGAAAAAAAAATCAGATTAAAGTTAGAAAAACCAAAGTTAGACATCTTTTCAATAACTTAAAAAAAATTCAAAATGGTGCGTGTGAAATACTTAGTTAGGTATTATTTTCAAATGTGTTTAAGACACACATACGGTAACAATCTAAAAATTTTAGAAAAGCATGCCATTGCCCATAAAAAATAAAGAAAATTAATTGATATAAAATTATTTATAAAAAGGTATAATTACACACAATTATAAGAGAATTATTGTAAATTTTTTTGAGAATTCACAATTGTAAGAGAATTATTATTTTTTTTAGAATTCATTTATCATATTGAATAAAAAAAATCCATATGAAATTTTATGATAAAAATTGAATGTCTCAAATTAGATATAAAATATTTTCTATAGAATATTTATCATTATAAAATAATAATCATATCAATAGGTGGAAAGTAAAAATAAAGTTTAATTTTATCTAACTTCGGCATATAAAGAATTTCTAAAATCTTGAGAAAAATATTATGTTATCTTAAAATATAGAGAATTTACACATAAAAAAATAAAAAAAAAAACTTCAAAAAATATAAAACAACATAAATATTAGAAAAGCATATCATTACTCATAAAAAATTTTTGAAAAACTGATTGATTAAAATATATAAAATTTATACACAGAAAAAGGCTTAAGAAACGAAATTTAAGATAATATAAATTTTAGAAAATATATCATTGCTTTTAAAAAAATGAAGAAAATTTATTGATATAAAATTATTTATATAAAGGTGTAATTATACACAATTTTAGGAGAATTATCGCAATTTTGTTTAGATAATTCATTTATCATATTGAATAAAAAACCGTGCATATGAAATTTTTATGATAGAAGTTGAACACAATGAATCAGAATTAAAAATTGTCTATAGAATATTTATCCTACTACAATAATAATCATATCAATATGTGGCAAGTAGAAAAAATATTAAATTTTATCTAACCTCGGCAAATAAAAATTTTCCAAAAATCTTACACATAATATATGAGTAAAATCTCCTGAATAATATTATATACAATGCAAAATTGACGTGGTCACCGTTAATAACTATTAGAACTTGGATTAACTGGTGCCATAATTTTTCAAGATATCAAATAATTCATAAATTAATAAATAATTATTAACATCAGAAATTAATCGGAATAGTATAGGCTCTTAGAAAACCCGTGTGTAACACGGCCTAATTCAACCGCGGCTCAAACCCGTGTGTAACACGGGGAGTTGCACTAGTTCATCTTGAAAGCTCCCATAATTTCCTGTAGCAGTGTGAGAGATGTAACCAATGGTTAAGCAAGAGTTATTAGTAAAAGGGGGACTCGTCAAAAAAATTAGTAAAAGGGGGGAAAAAAGAAATGTAACTGGTGATGTATAAAGATTCCGTATATGATATACCTGTTGAGGATAAGAACCGTCCTCCCCTTGAGAATTGATCAATAACCTAGCAGCACGGTGAAGAGGAGTAGGATCCCTCCCAGCCTACCCAAAAATAATAATAAAAAAACCATATATCATCAAAATTAGAGCATATATATAAATGTCTATATGCATACCATATATATATATATATATTAATCCATAGTTAATGGTTAATCAGTAACTAATACAAAGATTTATTAATTAATTAAATAGTACGTACCTGTCCGGCGACAATTAGACTCATCAGAGCCCATGCAGTATGCACATAATTTGATCGGCCTCCTCCTAGTGGCGTATATATCTAAATCATGAAATACAACAATACACACGATTTTGAGCTTGTACAAGCATCACTTCAAAGAAAAATTGTCTCACCTATTTATATCTTAAGATTAATCATTATAAAAAAAATAAGATTAATCATTATTGATTAACTGAAAGTTGAATTTATCTAACTTCGATATGAACTCGATATATATAGTACGTATCATCTCCAATTGATGAGAGCATACTATGATTACACAGAAGGACGTTGCCATTTATGTATGAGACTACCAATTTGTGAAACATGTAAGAGAAGAACAATAAAAAACACACACAAACAATAAGAATTGTCTAGGATTAAATTCATCAAGTATTCAAGTTGATTATAATTAACTCACCTTTTTTGGGCAAGAAAGGTAGCTCTCCCCCCATCCACCATCTTCATTTTGTATCCTGAGTAGAAAATCAACACCTCTGCGTATTGCTGAATTATTGGTGTAAGTTTTCCCAGCAGCTGCTAGACCCACAAGTGCAAACCATGTGCCATAGATGAAGCATATCCCCCAATTCCCATACCTATGTGGCATTGCAAATCCATTCATCAACCTTTCCTTTTCATTCTATTTTTTCTTCTTTTCTGATTTCCAAGCTAGAAATAAAACTAGATTTTGTTTTTCCGATGCTAAATAAAACTAGATTTGTACTAGAGGGTAGAATATGAATTTTGTGAAAGAACTAACATACCATGATCCATCAGGTAATTGAATATTTTCGATATACTTCACTCCCTGTGCTATAAAATTTTCAATTTCTTCCTTTCTATGTCCAGGAAATTTTTTTGTAAATGTCACTAATCCATGTATACATGATGATGTACACTCAACATAGCTGCAATCATAATAAGAAGTCAGAACCAAGAAATATCCATAGAAAAATAGAAAAATTAATTGAACAAAGTTATAATTCATACTCATGCTCAATGACAATATCCTCAAGAAATTCCATGGGGTTGAGTTTCTGAAGGCAAAGAATTTGAACACAAGATTAAGAAATTGATAAGAATTGTGGCACACATAAATTTCTTATAGATTAGTGTAAAAGAGGAAAAACAAAATATAATACCTCTAACCACACTTTTCCCCTTATTGGCTCCCATCCTGGTAGACCACCTCTTGGACCCTACATGAGACACATAATTAATAAAACTCTAATAGTAGTACCTACAATACATAAGAGAAACAAAATATTTGATAAAATTATAAACGTAAAAAGAAAAAGAAAAGGAAAATCTATCTCAACTGCATTTCTTAATCCAAAATGCTCACCTGGAGTGAAATTATAATGTTGACAGCCTCATATACCATTTGAGGGTCCATTTTCTCACCAATGAGCTCTGAAGCTAACATATTATTAGCGTAAAGACTGCACTGCACAGTTTAAACTGTTTTAGTTACTAAATTATATATTTCACCGTCGTAATCTCGATTTCTTCAAAATTGTTTGGCTATTTATTACTATATATATGTACCTTTAAAGCTTCTGCAGTACAATCTGAGAGTTGCCAGCCATGATCTTGATCAGAAAATGTCCATGACCCTTTAGAAATATGTCGATACATACCCTTAAAATCACCCGGAGGATTATTCATAACCTTGTAAATGTGAAGACAAGCATATCATCAGTTATTGCATCTATATCATCATAGCTTTAACTAGATGCTGGCAGCATTTACAAATTTAATACCTGTGATTTCTTGATATAGTCATATGCTTTGACCAATGTACATTTGAATTCGTCTCCAAGATCACAAGTAAATAATGCTTGAAAGCCGAAAAGAACATCCCACATTTGACTACCAAACGACTGTATTCAATATGGCATTTTTAAGTGAGACGCTATCAGGGAAAGTAAATAGAATATGAGACAAAATTGGTGCATTTTGAGACCAAATCACTATACTCAAGATGGCAGATTTTTGGCATGATATCAATATCATTAAGTGTTATTTGTTCTCACCCTATCTAGAATGAGGCACCTTTATAGGAATATAGAGAATGATTTTGAAAGGCACAAATGATGTGCAGCCTGTATATTCATTAAATACTAGAGTTAGGATACATGGCATAGAACTTTACAGTCATTAGGTTACATGAGTTGTCAGTGATGAAGTGATACACAAGTTACTAACAGAGCTTATCTATAGGCTAAGGCTTATCTTCTGATGACTTATCATTCAATATTATCTGCTGAGAATTATCCTTTACTAACATTCCCCCGCAAGCTGAACCGGGAAGTATGCAGAGGTTCAGCTTGGACCGAAGTTGTGCAAAGCGTCTCGAAGGCAGCGGTTTGGTGAGTATGTCCGCCAGTTGACTCTCACTGTTTAGAAAACGAACCTGTAGCTGCTTCTTATTCACTCTGTCACGGACAAAGTGATAATCCAAATCCACATGTTTTGTTCTAGTATGTTGAACCGGGTTTTGGCTGAGATAAGTGGCTCCAATATTGTCACACCATAGTACCGGTATTGAGGTGTGTATCCCTAGCTCCCGGAGCAAAGACTGTACCCAAATCAACTCAGCACTCCCATCAGCAAGTGCTTTGTACTCCGCCTCAGTGGATGACCGGGCAACTGTACGTTGCTTACGAGATGCCCATGAGATGAGGTTTGCTCCTAAAAACACGAGATAACCAGCCGTGGATTTCCTGTCATCAATATTTCCTCCCCGATCGGCATCAGTATAAACTAAAACAGTGGATGTGGTGCTCGGTTGGAGAAGAAGACCGTGAGATAGGGTATGCTGAAGGTAGCGTAGCACACGCTTGACAGCTATAAAATGCTCATCTGTTGGTTGATGCATATACTGACTTACTTTCCCTACTGCAAAGGCAATATCAGGCCTTGTTATACCAAGATATTGCAATGAGCCTACTATCTTTCGATAGAGTGTGGGGTCATTGAAAGCCTTCCCTTGATTGTGGTGCAATTTCACAGAAGTAGAAGCAGGGGTTTGCAATGCCTTGCACTCCTGCATACCTGCAGTGTTTAAAAATTCCAAGATATATTTGCGCTGTGAGAGAAACATACCCTTTGCAGTGTACTGGACCTCTACTCCCAGGAAATAAGTTAGGCGACCTAGGTCCCGTATGGAAAATTCTGTGCCAAGGCGAGCCTTCAACTGAGTGACAAATAATGCATTACTGCCTGTAAGGAGGATGTCATCAACATAGACTAAAGCATAGGCAGTAATTGAGTCATGTTTATATATGAATAATGAAGTGTCAGATCGAGAAGCATGAAATCCATTTGCCACCAGATAATCACTTAGGCGATTGTACCAGGCGCGAGGAGCCTGCTTCAAACCATAAAGAGAGCGCTGAAGCTTACAAACATGATGTGGTTTGTCTGCTGCAATAAACCCCTGTGGTTGAGCCATATACACGTCTTCAGCTATTGTTCCGTGAAGAAAAGCATTCTTCACATCAAGTTGATGTACCTGCCAATTATGGGAGAGAGCATGGCTGAGCACAATGCGAATTGTAACAGGTTTAATTACGGGGCTGAATATCTCTTGGTAATCAATCCCATGTCGTTGGTGGAATCCCTTGGCCACCAAGCGCGCCTTGTATCGTTCAATTGCACCAGAGGCTGTGCGTTTGATGCGATACACCCATTTGTTTCCAACCACATTCATTGTAGAATCATATGGTACCAATGTCCAAGTCCTATTACTGAGCAAGGCATTCATTTCATCCTGCATAGCATCACGCCATTCTTTGTAACGGGAAGCGTCAGTGTACGAAGTCGGTTCAGTTGTTGGTGCTCCAGATTTTTGGGTAAGATAATTGGAGGGAGAATAGCGTTGAGTCGGTTTTGGGTTTGTGCGGAGGGACATTCGGCGAGGTGGTGAAGGAGGGCTTAGTGCAGTATCAGGAGATGAGGAGGAACTCTGTGCGTGGGCATCAGGGTCGGGGAAAAGCTGTCTTGGAGAGATATCTGTGTGTGTGGTTTGCAAAGGAGTATCATGGACCGAGGATGGAGATGAGGAGTTGGGTATGGCTTGGTGTGAGGATGAAGGAGTAATGGTGTTTAATGGAGAAGAAGAGGGCGAAGAAGACAGACCCCGACGTTGACGTTGCATCTCTGTTGCAGGGAAGAAGACAGATAAAGGCACAGACACCCACTGTGAGGGAGAAGGAGTTTGTTGTGGAGGTGGACTGAACTTTGGATATGGAAAAATATCCTCGTAAAAACGTACGTGACGTGCTATGTATAACCATTTTGAATTGAGATCCAAACACTTATAGCCATGATGAGATGAGCTATATCCTAGAAAAAGACAAGGGGTTGATCGAAAAGAAAGCTTGTGAGTAAGATATGGTCTAAGATGAGGATAACAGAGGCAACCAAACACACGTAGAAACGTGAAATCAGGTTTGTGATGGTGTATAATCTCATATGGGGACTTATTTTGTAAAACCTTTGTGGGGAGTCTATTGATGAGAAACACTGCCGTGTCAAAGGCATGTGTCCAATATGTTAGGGGAAGATGTGCCGTGGCAAGCAAAGTCAGTCCAAGTTCAACTATATGTCTGTGTCTTCGTTCAATGGACCCATTTTGTTCATGAGTGTGTGGGCACATGACCCTGTGCTGTATACCCAGTTGTTGGAAATATTTACTCAAGGATCTATACTCACCTCCCCAGTCAGTTTGTATACTCTTGATTGTGGAGTTAAACTGACGCTCTACTCGTGCCCGAAAAAGAGAAAAAACATGATAAACATCAGATTTACGTTTAATGGGATAAAACCAAATAAATTTGCTAAAATCATCACTGAAAACCAAATCCAAGGGCTTAACGGAACGATGGGTACTAGATGCTAAATGTAAACGTGATGATTTCCCTAAAGGGCATGCAAGACAGGTTTGTTGAAAGGAACCTCGTGCAAGAGGAATTGAATAATGCTGAAAAAGAAATTTTTGAACTTGAGAGTGTGGGTGTCCCAGTCGCTTGTGCCATGTATCTACTCCAACCCGAACAGCCGAGAGTGCAAGTGATGGGGATGCCGCAGGTTGAGAGGTAAAATGGTACAAACCATTGCTACTCGTGCCTGTAATGAGGGGAGTCTTGGTGGTGCGGTCCTTGACAAGAAAGAAAGTTGGGTGAAATTCAAAAAACACATCATTATCGCGAGAGAATTGTTGGACAGATAACAGTGATTTGGTAATAGCTGGTACATGTAAAACATGATTAAGGAATAAAGGTCGAGTGGTGGAAGGAAGGAGAGAGTTACCAACACCCGTTATCTGAAGAACATGACCGTTACCGACTTGCACAACATCACCACCTGTGTACTCAGAATACGACTGGATGCTATGTTGATCAGGGGTGACATGATGGCTTGCTCCAGTATCAGGAATCCAGTGTTGAATAGAGTAGGCTGTGTTCGAAGGAGTAGAAGGCGCACTATAGCGTTGATAACAAGTATTGGCCCTGTGGCCCACTCGATGGCATATCTGACACCATGGCCTCCCGGAATCCGGGCCCTTGTTAGGGCGATTGTCATTGTTGGACCAGGAAGAGCCTCCACCACGATTGGTACGGCCACATCCTCGTCGCCCACCACGGCCACGATTGTCATTGGGTGTGTAAGATTGACGGGTGGCGGCATTAGCAGAGGGTGGCACCGGGATTGAAACATCCTTGGAGGCAGTCTCAGTGGGAGAAGAAGAGTCAAGAGACAGTGTCTTGACCGGGTCATTATGAAGGAATTCAAAGCTCAGCAAGGCACCCTGTAATTCAGAGAAAGTGAAGGGCTCCGGTCGGGCAGTAACAGTGGTGGCAAAGGTCTTGAGTTCTGGTTGCAAGCCACGAATGAGACTGATCTGAAAGTCAAGAGGAGAGAGAGCCTGTCTACTCGCAGCGAGCTCATCAGAGTATCGCTTGGCCCGATTCATGTATTGAAGAACCGGTTCATTGGGATTTTGAGAAATCTGCTGGAGAGCTGTATGGATAGCCATATGGCGAGCCTGATTTGGAGAGGCAAGAGAGGATTCCAAAGCATCCCAGGCAGCTTTTGGATGTATATTTGCCAACAACATTAGGAAACACCTCTACGGAGAGAGAGGAATTGATGCAGCTGAGTATGGCTTGATCCTGTTGGATCCAGCGAGCATAAGTCGGATTAGTTTTGGCAACACCATCTGCACCAGTGACAGTGGCTGCCGGACAAGGAAAATGCCCGGTGACATAGCCAAGAACTCCTTGACCAGCAAGATAGGGCTCCATTTGAGCCCTCCAAAAAACATAATTGGTATGGGACAGTTGGATGGAGACTGAGTTATGGGAGTTGGTAAGAGACTGAACTGAGTCTGGTGGTGCAACATGCACAGATGCGGGATTGACACCAGAGCCAGAGGAGGCACTGGAGGCTGTAGGAGAATCAGTGGCCATGAAAAAGAAAGAGAGGCTGCAACAAAGAGTGTAACAAAGAGTGTATAGGTGCGGTTAGGCAAATGATGGCTCCGCTACCATATAGGAATATAGAGAATGATTTTGAAAGGCACAAATGATGTGCAGCTTGTATATTCATTAAATACTAGAGTTAGGATACATGGCATAGAACTTTACAGTCATTAGGTTACATGAGTTGTCAGTGATGAAGTGATACACAAGTTACTAACAGAGCTTATCTATAGGCTAAGGCTTATCTTCTGATGACTTATCATTCGATATTATCTGCTGAGAATTATCCTTTACTAACAACCTTTAGCACACGATAAAATCCTCAAAGCTCCAAAATGATTCTCTGAAATACTTCAATTTTTTTTAAAAAATTAATATTTCAATTTCCTATCATAGACTATATAATACAAATTAATTTATAGCCCATAAGGCCTGTATTATGTAAGTTCAAGGTCTTATAATTTGTTTAAACCTAGTAGTTAAGCTGTGGGATTTTGCTTAAACAATATAATCTAATTTATTAACAGACACAAGATTTAATTAAGAGCACTAGACCTTGCTTTACATATGTGTACTATATTTATGGAATATGGAGAAAATGTGACCTGCACTTTCATCCCATCTTCTGAAACCCATAAGTAATCTGGAACTCTAGCCAGATGCTTCTTAAAAGCAATGCCCTCTGGATCTTCAACCAAGCATGAAAGCATGCATACTGCCTGTTACAAATAAAATATTAGAATTTGGTACTCCCATTCTTTGGTTTCATTGTTCATAGTGATTGTTAATACACCATTACTTTTTGCACGCATCCGATAGTAATGTATCTACTGCTTTCATCTTCATAATGAATATGCTTCATGGTTACTTCAAGTGCCTTGTCTCGGACCAATTTGTTTAAGGGCCAACGTGTAAGAAGCGGTTCACACATCAAGTAAAGACTATCCCAAAGGAAATTTTGAATAGAAGAATGAGGATAATAAAGATCTTCCTGCAATAACAAGTTTAAACCGGTTCATTACTTGTTTTGGTTAGCAATGTACATTGTTGTTAAAGTGCATTATGGTAGATAATTTTAGGTCACTACCTTTGCACATAGATGGCGCGTTTGCTTCCAATTAATGGTCTGGTAAGGCTGAAGGTGAAGTTCCTCTCGCAATTGTAATATTAGGGGAGTGATTGGGCCGACAAATCTTTTACCATATAAATATGACATGGGCATATAAACTAGACGACAGTAACACCACATTTTTGCTGCAGTATAGTAGTGGTGGTGAAAAGATATGTTAGCATGTATAATTGTTAAAAAACAAAACATCAATCAACTCAGAAAAAAATATCACCACCAAGGCTTTTGTTGCACTAAAAATTTCCAATTAACTAAATAAAGGATCGAACCTGGGTGAACAGGAAGGCGAGAGGGAAGAATCCAGAACTCTGGGGGCATTGGGTTACATCCAGACCAGTCATATAGACCAAGTATCTAGATACAAATAACATCAAAAAAAAAAAAAAATCATAGAAGATCAATCAATTAATGGATATCAATATTCTTTTGCCTTGACATCAATAATAAGGTGCAAGTTAATTATATAAAACATACAGAGAGCCATGTTTTCCCCCAAGAAGGGATGTAAGTGATGCCACCACGGTCAAGAATCCACTTTCTTCCTCTGGCACAGACTTCGTTTTGGGGATCATGGTCCAATATACGCAGACAAATGTAGTTGAAAGTTGTACAAAACATACAACTGTGACCCTCTACATGCAAACCCCACCCACCATCTTCATTCTGCAAGTTCATGTGTACGTACGTATATATGATCACTTAAGTTTGTATGTATCAAAAAAAAAAAAAAAATTAAATTCCAATCCACTTGCCACCATCCTTTGGTACCTGATGGTTGTATATATATCGGATAATTTCTTTGCGGTACTCTGGAGGGAACATGGTGTTAAGATGCCCAGTAATGTAAAAAGTAAACACCTGCATTCCATCCAGATTGATCCACCGAGATTGGTTAGTAATCAACCTTTTTGCCCAGTTTTCTTTTCAAGATATATATATAATATGTAGTTTTTTTTATACTAATATATAATATATAGTTAATAGCTTATGCCAGGCACATAAAGCATTTACTGACTGGGCCTCTTCTGTCTAAACCAGTACGACTCATAGTTAATATTTTTCTTTTTATGAGTGTTTTCCTTCGCTTGCTTCGTCCGGCAATGGTAACTTTTTTACCACTGATCAGAAGACATATATTCCACTACAAAGTTTCTTGTTGGTTTATTATTATATATGTTGTCTAAATCCGTAGACACAGACTTTTTTAGAGCATTTGATATAGAATTTACTCTCCCAGGTGCACGACCCGGCTTGGATCCGGATTGGTCGGGACTCCTGATACCCGATGGAAACGAAAAAGAGGTAGTACTTACAAAGGGAGGTAGAAAAAAGAGGACGCCTGAATTTTCAGCTGGCCTGCAAAGCAGAAAAGAAATGAGCGGTCCTACTCATTGCTAATGTTGCCTTCTCGTAAGTTACTTCCTCCCCTTCCTCAATCTTCACTGCTGGTATTTCTTGCTTGAACTTCTTTTCCCCAAGGATCTGCTTGTTTCATCCACATCCACAACAGAAGTAGTGCAGATCCAGTATTATTTTTTATTAGGGCCGTCAAGTTTATATATATCTATAGGAAAATCATCTTTAAAATTATATTATATAATTAAATATAAAGTATTAAAATATTATAACAAAAAAACATCAGGTTCTAGACGCCAGCTATTAATTATTATTCTTTTTGTCAGGGGGCTACACATTAATCTATAAGAAAGTGGGGCGCACACACATATATATAGATATACATATGTAGATACATGTACCTATATAGATATATAGGTACATATATATATATATACATGTATATATTACGCAAGTACCTGGAGCTGCCACAGCAGATCACCATTGGATCTGACCTTGTTACGGTTCTCTGTGAAATTTGTGCGAGCCTCTTCAACCTCCGCCAGCTCCTCTGGGGTAGCATTTGGGTCGTAATGCCATATTTGTCTCCCAACAAAATTATTTGTGGAGAACAGGTAAGGGTTATCGATGCCACTATCCTCTCCTATCTTCAGTCTCCACATATCTTCTAATTATATTTCTTTTTTTTTTCAGTTGAGAAGATTAGACACCTGTTCTTTAATATGCAAATACACTGCTATAAATAGCTTAGCTAGCCTGATCTGCTTCCTGCACGTACCATAAGCATATATGCTCGTGTAACTAAGCAACTAACCATGCAATGTATGCAAACCATATATTGGAAAGAAGAAAAGAGCAAAATCAGACTTAAGTTACCTCCTTCGTGTATAGAAGTCTTTCCCCTTCCCCCAGCTTTAGCAACCTTCGTTTCTGTGAATTAGCTCAAAGAGGAAGAGAAATCCATATGGGGTACGTACTGAAAGGGTTTGGTTGCAGGAGAAAAACACTTGCTGGGTTGAAGCTTAATTTGTGTCGGTACAGAGCCCTCACTTTACGGATTGACATGTACCCCCTATTTTGCAACGTTTTACGATCTGGACCTCAGATTCTCATGATGACCTCAGATTCTCATCATCACACCCTGGATTCTATTCGGTATTAGGTAGTCCCTCCATCAACAACAGCTGTTATAATATGTCGATGTGAACCTAGGTTGCTTGGTTTAATGTTAATTTTGGTCCACGTTGGCATTTTATTGTTAACTTAGTCTATTAATGGATATATTTTTTAATTAATATGGTCCCTAAATTTTGAAATTCTGAAATTTCAATTCTACCAACCCTAAATCCTAAATTTTAAAACTAAAAAAATCACCCAAGACAAATAAATTTTTTATTTATTTTGAAACCTCACTGTGTGCCACGAATTGTGGAAACTATACAGTGCTCCATCGGCAAATCAACCACTGTTGGGCTAGACGAGCGGTGTTGTACGCTTCTTGGGCTGGGTTCTGAGAATGACCAAATATGTGTGCTAGAGGAGACCCAAGTACTTGTTCCGTGAACCAATTTTCAGAGCAAAGAGAGGGCCTAGATATTTGTTTTGGGGTGATCAATACCTAGATGACGGTGATCAATATTATATTGAGCATCACACTTTATGGAGTCTTCAAATTCCATCTGATTGCTCCTGGAGCTTCAGGAAAATACTACAGCTGCGAAGTCAATTCTCAAATAACTTTTCTCACATTATTGGTGATGGTGAAAGCACTTACTTCTGGTGGGATTCTTGGTTACCTCGAGGATCTTTAGCCTCTCTAGCAAGCCCTTCGCTTGTTAGGATGTCAAAGATTTCTCTTCATGCAAAGTTTAGTGCTCTATTATCTGATGGTGTCTGGATGTGGCCAACATCTCGTTCTTCTATAATTGCACAACTCAAAACTGAGGGTAATAGTATCTCTCCAACACTATGCTCCGATTTAATTGTGTGGAACTTGTCTGTTTCGGGTCAGTTTACAGTTAAAAGTGCATGGGACTCTATTAGAGTTAAGCGTAGCCGGGTGGATTGGTTTAAGCTCATTTGGTCTCCTGGGCATATACCCAAACATAGCTTTATATCATGGTTGGTCTTCCTTCACAGATTAAGCACACGACTGCAACGTTTGGGCATTGTTTCTAATACATCATGCCTACTTTGTACTGATCCACGTGAGAGTCGTGATCATTTATATTTCTCTTGCCCTTATTCTTCTGTTATACGGTCGAAATTACTCTCCCTCTGCCATGTTCAACGGTTGATTGGAAACTGGCAATTGGAATTCCAATGGGCAAAAAGCCATTTACAGAAAAAGACTTTGAAATCTACGATACTCCGTGTAGCTTGGGCTGCTTGTATATATCACATATGGAGGGAGCGAAACCGCAGGCATTTTACTGGTTGCTTTCGGTCTGCAGACAGTATTGTTTCAAAAATCTATTCTGATATGAGGATGAGGTTCAAGGGCCTAACTCATTTGAAACCAAGAATGCTTTCTTTGGAGATGCAAGCCTTATGTAAATTCTGGGGATTGAACTATAGACTAGGCTTATTTTCCTTGTACTGCACTTATAATTCAGCTCCTTACTGGCTGTAAAATCTTACAAATGTTTGTACAGTTGTTAAGACTCTCCTAACTTTGTTTTGCAATGAAATTTTGATTTGATCCTCAAAAAAAAAAAAAATACCTAGATGACGGTGTCTAGATACCTGCTGGTGGGCAAACGCCTGGATAATTCGACAGGATGCCGTTCTTAGATCAAGCTTTGGGCAACATCTATGCGTAACCAAGGGTTACGGCTAGCTAAGTTACAACTGTTCCTAGGTGCAAGGAAAAGTATAAAGCATAGTAAAGTAAAAAGATAGGGTAAATGTGTATGTTTGATTGATGTGTTGTGTTGATTTAGAACACAACACATTAAACCTAGAAAATATAACCATGGTCTTAGCCATCATAGGTTGGCTTGTAACATATTCTAGAAGACCCAACCCAATTAACAACTAAAATCCACCGGTTTTGGTCCAACTGGTTTGGCACAGATAGTTACCCCCCAAATACCCTTTTATTTCACGCCAAATTCATCGAAACGACGCTGTTTTGAATTCGGCCAAAGCCCCAGGGTTGTGCCCACGTCCGAAAAATTAATTCCTCCCTCTTTCTCCTTATTCTTTACTTTTCCCTCTTGTGTTGTTCACATCCTGTCCCATTATTCTCTCCTTCATCACCCTCAACTTTATATCTTGGCATATATAAACATATCTCAAAACTCTAAACTCACATCTTTATATCTTAGTATATCATCAACATATGAACACACAACAAGTTGAGAGAGATGAGGGAGAGAGTAACGAGAGAGGATGTGAACAACACAAGAGGGAAAATAAAAGAATGAGGAGAAAGTGGTAGGAAACAGGTTTTTGGACGCAGGCATAATCCTAGGGCCTCGGTCGAATTCAAAATGGCATCATTTCAATGAATATGGTGCTGTCTTGCACTTTCCCCGCCAACAGGTCAACGCATAGAATCAAAACGCATGTATTCTTGTGTTTTATGTTGTAAAATTCTTAAAACGATGTAGTTTCCGTCAAAACTACATCAAACCCTACCCTTAGGGGACATGTGATACCTAAAACCCTAAAATACCAACCCCCATCTTTAGGTTCATATCAGTGGGGTTGTTGGGCGGTAGCACTGAATGGAAAGGTTTAGGTACGTCTGAGTTATTTTGTTAGTGGATTTGAATATTAGAGATAGCTCCTTGGGGATTAGATAGATGCGCCCCTTGAATTCTTATAGTTATTGAAAATTGGGAACATCCCTCAGAGAGTTGCTATAGAGATTATTAGGTGTACCCCATAGTTATTATTGATATTGTTATTAGTTATTGAGAGTACCCCTCATAGAGCTGGCACTATGGGGAAGGTTGAGTATATCCCTTGGTTATTTCTACCGGTTAGATAGTTGTTGAGAGCGCCCCTCAGAGAGTTCAACCACTTGAGGTATTTCAGTGGTTATTTGTTCTTGGAATTTACACGTTCCGAGATATATGTTAGTATAGTGGGCTTAAGCCTAGGGATTGGCCAATTGCTGTGAGGACAGTTCAACACACACAGTGGAGGCCTTAATAAAATATATAAAAGCTTAGTAAAACATTAAGAACTAATATAAGACAAGATATGTCGTGTCTCTTTTATGAGCAAGGTTGCCATTCTGTTTGGTTCCAGTGCATCCGTGGTTGATTTGTTTCTGTATATTGCGGTTTATTTGTTTTATGGTGACAATGATTAGTTTTTTTTTTATGCTAATAATGGTTAGTTTCACCCCTTACTCTTACTATTCATATTAGTTGATCATTGATCAGGAATACATATCAGGAGGTGGTGATGTTTTCCTCTTTCACGGGTCGGATTCATAGAGTCTGCATTTATTTCTTTCTTATTCTATGACTTGTTTTATAATTTATAAAGATTCCATTGCGCATTGTTGTATTTCTTATGGCATCAATGTTATATGTGCAAACTTATACCTATGAGTATTTGAATGGGTTATGATGCCATTGTTTGTTTATTTGGGTTTTGGAAGGGCATTTTGATTATTTCTTTTAATATATTTAGTTAAAGGGTTATTTTGGGATACAAGCGATTTTTCCTTCTATGATATACTAGTGCGACTACCCGTGTTACACATGGGTTGTCTGTGCATCTGGGCTGGTATTTAAAGTTATAGTAACTGGTATTAGTACAGTAATCGACATGATATATTTGCTCACATTCGCGTATATATTGGTCCATTTCATTGGGTTCTGGTCCATTGTGTTGGGTTAGTAATTGTATTGCCAACCCGGATTCATTCTTCATCGCGTGGCTTGGTTACCCTTTCTGATGATCGTCTTTGCGTTCTTCGCTTCTCATTTCTCTGCCTTCGACCTTCCTGATTGTGTGTTCGCTTTTGTCATCGGGTTGGAATTCCACGACAGCTGTTGTAATCTCCATCAGTTTTACCCTTTGTAATGTGTCGCGTCCTGTTTTTTTCCTGTTCCAATTCCTTGCCCTAACTTTTGGGGGTTTTGTTTACGCAAATTTTGGGTTCTCAAATTTAATTGTGGGTGCTGTTCCATTTCATTTATGGTGTCCCATACCGTGTTCGTACTCTGGTCGTGGATGATGCATATGGGACGTTCCCAGCTGGTGTTTTGTTTTGGCTGTCGAACTTTCTTATTTTGGATTAGCCCTATTTCCAAATCCATTTCTCAACTTTTGTTATCTTCATTGTTATCTTATCGATTCCGGTTTTTTTATTTTCCTATTTTGATTTCGTCGGTACGGAGATTATTTGTTTTCTACAGGGTGGTTGCATAATCACACCGTATGGGGTGGTGTTCATGGCTTGATGGTACTATGGTGGTAAGAAGTATTACGGTATTGCCTTTAGTGTTTAGCATTCAATTCTCAATCGTGTAGCCGATGTTTTACATTTTACTTTTGTTCTGTTTCCCAATATTTTCGATAACGGTGTGTTTGTTTGGTTACCATCATCCTTACCTGTCGTTAACCCTCGAATGATCTCTTTCATAGAGCTAATCGTCTATGATTATAGAGGGTTGTGTTTTTTTTTTGAAGACATCGTTAGTCTGTTTCAGTGTTGGGTTGTTTATAGTATAACAACGCTATATTTGTTGCAGTTCTGGATACAACCATTCTTGCATCTGCTTTATCATTGAATGAAAACGATTATTTTATTGATGTAGGGGGAGAGAACAAGCGATACTCATATTGGAAACAGATGTAGGGGGAGAGAACAGGCGATACACATATTGGAAACAAACAGAAGGCTACGATCTCCAACAGGGAAACAAACTCACTTCTTCAATATTGTCTCCTTGAGGCGGATGTTTTCTTCCATCAGGCTGTTGTTGTTCTTGGCTTCTGCCATCCACAGGTCGCGGTACTCCTCGGTTACTTCCTTCCAAGAACCCAACAATTTTTCCTGCTTTAGCACCAGACCTTTCAGTTTGTCAATCTCTGCCAGTATCCGGTCGCATATGGCTTCCAGTTTCTCCTTGTGGTCCTGTTGGCTGGCTATGACATCCCCAAGGATTGGGGGCATAGTCGGAGGGATTTGGACTGGCCATGTTATGTTGGTATTTATCTGTGGTAAGGTTTTTAACTACGGTATTGTTTACCCTATAGGTGTGCGCAATATATATAGATACATTGGTGCCAATTGGGTTCCCCCTATTAACTGCCTGCATTGATTGTTCCGTAATTGTCTAGGTAAACTGGTTTGTGGAGGCATTCTAATCGACATCTGTCTCTAAGGAGTAATCTAAAACACACGGCAATATGGTACTGTCAGGTAAACAGACGACAGTTATTTGGGCCTATAATGTTTATTATTTTTCTTTATCTCTGCCTTGTTGGGTTGGGCTTTTGGGTTAACCTAACATGTGGGATTGCTAACTTGAAGGATGGAATGAAGTAATTTGACTATGTGTGTCGATAGTTGCCAAAATACGGTTTACTGGATGCGATTTTGAGTTTGAATGGGATGCTTTCAGCAAGTCCTGTTTTTGGTTTTTCTTTAGACCGTAGTGTAATTTCTATGTTCACTATGCTGGGTTTCCACGATTCTGAATCTTTGAACAACATCAGTCTGTGCATCTAATGCATGTTATATTATTTTGTAGACCTCTGCATCTTGTTCCATAGTATGTTATAGTGCTGTCCTGGTGTAAGTATTCTGTATGAAACAGGTTGTTTGAGGACTGTACAGTATTTACATTGGCCTGCATTCGTTGTTGTTGTTAAGTAAGATCATAGGTCGAAAGGTTACCAGATCTTTGATTAATCCATGCTTTAATAATATTTGCTTATTTGCCATCCATTATTCCCCTAGCGGCATTAGGGTGTCCAAAGAGTTTTATGTTTGTGCATTATTATGTGCAGTTTGTTTTGGTGAACGGTGTTTTGTGTTCGTGTGTTTTACTATTGTCATTCAGAATTTGCATGGCCTGAGTAACTTTTGTTAATACTACAATTCTCTTTGCTTGTCTACCATCCTTTACTTCCAAAGCGGCATTATGGTGTTCAAAGAGTTATATGATTGTGCATTATTATGTGTAGTGTGTTTTTTTGATGGGGTTTAGTGTCTGTGTCTTGCTTTGATATCAATCAGAGTTTAATTTTCCTGAATAACTTTTGTTAATGCAGTATGGTTTTATGTAATCGACATGCCTAGCTCTGATTTGTAAGATGATAGGAAGCAGATTAAACTCAGATTTGAACCTCAATTTTGCATGGCACAAAAAAAAAGAGGTTTATTAGGAAGGATTCAGAGTACAGACATATAGGAAACTGGAAATACAACTATTAAGCAAGATATTTCCTTATGTCTATCGGGGTCCTCTTCATTCCCTCTAGGAGTTTGTCTTGGCGGAGCTTTGTCACTTCTTTGGATTTCTCGAGCCAGAGATTCTTGTACTGGTTGGCTATGTCCATCCACTTCTCTACCAGACGGTCCTGTCTATCCATCACCTTCTCCCAGTCATCTATCTGCTCCAACATCTTCTGGCACAGTTCCTCCAGAGCCTCTTTCTCCATCTTCAGATCCTCGATTAATTGTGCTTGCTGGCTAGCCATTGGAAGCTTTTAGTTTTATGGAGTGGATTCTTTGTTGGAGGATGATATTGTTCAGAGCAAGGTACGTATGCACGGTATTTATAGGCATAGATAGTGGCTGTTGTTTATCCTATCGTGGTGTTGGTATTAATCGGTTGTGATTGACATTCAACTGCCTAATTACTTTTGATAGACATGACGATTGGGAAGGGCCGTTACTGCGTGCACATGCATAGTCTTTCACAAAGAATGTAATGATGATGTCTGTCCAGATCAGGTGAAATTGTGGTTGAGGCTGCACTGTTAGGGTTTCGAGGAGTCATTATTAATAGGTGCTGTGAAACTGAAATTTGCATATTACTGAGGTGTTGTGTAGGTTATTCTATTTAATCCTGTGATATTAATGCCTTAGCACTATGTTTCCATCTAAAATGTATTAAAATGGGGCTTTATTTAATGGTTTCGTCTTTTAGATTTACCAAACCTTTAAGATCATTGGTCAACATCTTATGTTGAATATTTTAGATGAATGTTTTCCTTCAGACGCATTTCTTCTCATGCCGCCTTTTGGATTTTCCATACTCAATGTTTTGATAACGGTGTGAAATCATGACATATCGATAATTACCCCTTGTATGTAATCCTTAAATTTCATTTTGGGGTAACAGGTATTGTGGGTTCACACGATGCTATTACTCCGTAATCAGTGCGTACCTATTTGTCTAATCAACCACCAATATTCAGACCTTCTGATCATTCCATGCTGGGCTGTATTTTGGTTCCGTATGGGTTTGGATTGTGTAGACTAATGTTAAATGGGATGGGCCAATCAATAATTTCTGATATGATTGGTTAATAGCTGCATGTCTAATTCCGGGCAGGCCAAAATCAACGGCCAGGTAGACGGGCAATAACACGATTGTTAGAGTATTCTTAAGACTCATAGTTGCCGCCTTGAAAGTCATTCTTCATGGAAAACTCAAAAATCTTTAGCATTATTATTAGGTGTTATGTTTTTCCACACATTTCCAATTCAACCCAAGTTTCGCAAGTTGGGATTATTGGTATGGATCTTGTCTACAAAGCAATTGTTAAACTGTTTTGACAATACGTTATTAACAGCATAATATTATTACATTATGATGGTAAAAAAATATATAATTTATATAAATGCTCAAGGAGTAAATAAATATTTAAATTAATATCAAATTCTACCTTAACATATAAATGGCTTATAAGTTAAAAAAGAAAAAAAATAATGGGGAATAATTAATATAAAAAACTGGAAAATATTATTATTTTTTTTCAAAAAGGGGTGATGGAACCTGCTACTATAAAATTTTTCGAAATACAATGTTCTTCATTACATTGTTTTCGGGGCTTTCATCATCATTTACCAATATCCGTAAGCCATCCCTGGACGTTACCCTTGATACTGCTACGTATAATTGTCCATGTGTGAATTCCTGCTTTGGTAGGTATAAGCCCACTTTCTGTAATGACTGGCCCTGGCTTTTATTTATTGTCATCGCATAGCACAAAGTTACCGGGAATTGTCGTCTCTTCAATTTCAATGGCCACTTTGTGTCTGTTGATAAGACAATCCTTGGGATGTATACCTTGTTCCCTGCTTCCTCTTCTGACATTTTTTCTGCCTCGATAAACCACTTTCCTAACCTTGTTACCATCAACCTTGAATCATTGCAGAGCCGCATTAACGGATTAATATTCCGTAAAAGCATTATTGGTGCCCCAACCTTCAATTTCAATTCATGGTTGGGTATTCCTGGGGCCTTCAGACTATTTAGGAACTCCATAGGGTATAGCATGTCCTGTTCCGGTATAACAGTTGATTGCTTGCAAATGCTATCACTACTGCATTATGAACTCAGTAGTATACATAATGAACAAAAACAACAATGCTATAAGTTGATTGCATACAGTATGTTTGCAAATGCTATCACTACGAGTACATAATGAACAAAATTGACGGTGAAGATATTGATAGCATAATATCCCTGAGGGTCTTATCTAGACTTTCGAAACAGAACTTGTTTGCCATCGGCGCTTCATCCTAGATAATAAGTGATGTCTTCTTTAATAAACCTGCAAGGTGGGATCTCTGTTTGATCTCACATGTTGCGTCTGCTGTTGGGTTCAAAGGGATGTGAAATCTTGAATGTGCAGTTCTTCCGCTTGGTAGGAGGAGCGAAGCAATACCGGAAGAAGCAACAACCAATACGATCTTCCGTTTAGATCTGAGATAATACACTATTGTCTTCCATAGGTATGTCTTTCCAGTCTCTCCATAGCCGCTTATGAAAAAGGTTTGCCCCAAATTGTTTTCCACCGATTGATTCACTGCATTAAAAGCATTCGTTTGGCCCAAATTCATATTTTGGTACAACTTTGTAAACTCCTCTTGCATCAGGACCGTGTCATAGGTCATTTCCTCCAACAATAATTGGTTGGTTAGCTCATTATTTGATCGACGATTTGGAGTTGGGATATGGAAATCTTCATTTGTCTTTCCATTCCTCTTTAGGATACCTTCAATTTGCTCTAGAGCAACATTCCGTAATTGTTCAACTTCTACTTCCAAACTTGGGCAATCCATAGTTCTACGGATTTGGTATAACAAATCTTCACTTAGCAGTTCAGCATTCCTCTCCCACAATGCTTTTCTGTCAGATACCTCGCAATGTACTAATATGAATGCAAATAATTCCCGCAACTGCATTCCGGAAGCCCATCTAGATGCCTATTCCAAACAATTTTCCCATTCTTTGTCATCCCCAAGTAATCCCAGTGAACGACATGCCTCTTGATATGTTGGGTGGACGACATTGTTAATAGTCCTGATCTCCTCATATGTTCTGCACCCTCGAACTACTCCCAGCAACATTCTCAAGTAATATCTCTCACCGCTTGTAGGATGGCTGTAATAAATCCTTCCTATTGTATTATCTGATTTCCGCCTCTTCTATTGAAGGTTTTGTTTGTTCCACACCTATTATTTTGGAAATTCTACATACGTAAGTAACCTGGCATCTTCATTTTCAAAATTTGTTTGCATCCATTGTGTGAACATGGTTTTGCGAGCGCGGGGAAGTGTGATGAGTTCTGTTACATTAGAGTCATCTCTAAAAAACACTGTTTCCTCATCTTCATTGTGGAAACTCAGCCTTTCAACAGTAGGTGTTCTATAATTGATGTCAAACTGGAAGATTCTCCAACACATTTCTATTGCTGTTATGCACCTGCATGCTAAAACGTTTTTAGTGATGGTAAGAACTGTTAGATAACTGATAAATGTTAATGGCACACTACTGTTTTACAGTACCTGCAATCCAAATATGTTTTGATCTCATCGTTTGGTGGGCCAACCATGCTCCCTCGTTGATTGTTAGAAGTATTAATCAGCTCAACTATAGCCTTTAGCCTGTCTGGGCCCTTGTGTATATACTTGAACAAATATTTGATGCTCCTCGCGTGGTTGCATATCTCCACGTTGATGTGCGCCTGATATTTGACAATGAGATCCCTGTTGTAAGGCACTATAAATTGGTTGTCGATTTCAATGCCATTTCGAACGATGGTGTTGTTCTGTCTTTGTGTACGATACACCGGGAAACCTTGCTCGTCAACTGTGGTTTCTTCATAATATCTCTTTGGATATTGTTTGGTGCAACGATTATCATGCATGCATGGGGACCGTGGATTCAGAATTCCGCATGGACCGTGTACCATAAAATTTTGCACTGCTTGATACCCTAATTCATCTTCTTGTCTGTTTGGGATTTCTGCTGAAATGATACGGTCTATTTTTGTTGGACTTGGATTCTTGTGATTGCGGTAGAGGAAGACCAAAATGTGTGCATGTGGTAATCCTCGTTGCTGGAATTCGATCGTGTATACTACTATGTTAGGAAGCAATGTTTCCAGTTAGTTAATTTGGTAAATATGGAAGTTATATTCAAAATAATAATTATGAGCAAAGTTTTGCTTACTTGCAATGCATTTCCCGAAATGGTTTTTGGTTCGGATATCGCGCATAAGTTCCCGTAACTTTATATGGAAGACACGTACAATTGCATCTGGATGGTTGTGCCTTGTACTTTGTTGCAAATTATCGATCAGCATGCTTATCTCAGGCCACTTGGGGTTGCATGTAAATGTTGTGAAGAGGTCTGGGAATCTTGCCCATCGGCATATTGCCATTGCATCTTGATAGTTTTGAACTTTGTAGCGTGGGCTGCCTGTATGTGTGGATGGCAAGATTGTTCTTTTCCCAAGCAGTTATGGGTTTGTGTCTCTATGTGAGACTGCATCATGTAGGCCCTTGTATAATTCGGCCCTCAATTTTGTCTGGTTAAATTTGATGAAGGTTAATCTCTGCTCTTCAATACACGTGAATCCATCAACTATGTATTGGTCTTTTAATTTCTCAACTAAGACTATTGTTTGTCCTTCTTCTTCTCTTTATTGGATTCGGAAGGCATAATATTCCCGCATTGTAAGGGTTGTTCTTTTGTTTGGTACAATTTGGTTGCCAACGCGATGCTCAATCCCCAGCCTGTATCCGCCTTCCCCATACGGAAACAGTAGAGGGTATTGCATAGACATGAAGCTAGGGTGTAATTCGGTTATACGCTGTAAACCTTGTTGTCTATGCTCCACTACAATATCTCTGTTGATCGCATTTTCGTCCAAATCCCCAACAATGAGCATTGCAATCTCTGAACTGGTGGGAGTATTATACTGCCTACCATCCTTTTCTCTAGAGCTAATAATCCTTAACCGTAATTCGCTGACATCATCCTGTGCGTATCTTTCCTTGGCCACTCTAAATGATTGCACCAATACATTATGTTCATCCAACATGCTCTTCAAGTTGTTTAACAATGTCTTATTTAGCCTGCTTTCCCCTTGGTTTGACCCCATAATCTGACTCCGGTTCTAGATTTCGTTGTCTGTGTCATAGACATATAATTGTGCGAAACGGGGTTGTTGGCCAGGCATGGGCAACAAAGATCCTATAAGATGGTGATTTTGACCATTCACCAGGAACACATATGGCCCCCTTCTACTGTTGATTTAACGATCAATTACACCACCCATTGAAGTAAAAGCAAATGTGGAATTATATGCTCTGATATTGTCACGGAAATGGGATGCCTCTTGACTTTGTTCGGACAGAAGTCTCTTGAGTAATAGTGGAGGTTCTCGGATATAAGGGACTTGCACTTTCCCGCTCATACAACATAGGGCGAATTGAGGATTCCGTGGCCTTTTACCTTGGCAGTTTCTTTCTTCGTACCACATTATTGCACTGCAATAGCGACATTTGTACGTGGGGGGCCCTATGTTGTAAATATCAACTCCTGTAGTTGCAAACCAGTTGATTAAGCACCAAATAAAGGTATGTTGTAATTACAATGTTGTATGTATTAGGACTGACCTTTTGGTTTGGAGACAAGGTTAGTTGTGCTTCCTTTTGATGTTGACCCGATCCCTGTATCGTTTCTGCGTTTCTTATTTTGCATAATGGATGCATCTGTAGTTACAATCATATTGTGGTTCAATGCAATGTCCTAATTGTTTCAAATATTATATTACATAAATCCTCATATCCCGGAATGTGTCCCATGTATATAAACTAACCTTGTTGCCTATCCCTCATTGCTTGTAACTTCCTCTTTCTGTTACTCCTGTTTCGTTTGAAAAATTCACTTGTAATTGGGTAACAATGGGAAACAAATTGAACGGCTCATGCTTACAAACTACCATATATATGTTACGTTTGAACATGTAGATGCATTACCTCTGCTTATTGTTAACTGGGAGGTGCCTTGAGCCATACCAACGATTGTGACTTTGGTTATTGGTCCCTAAACATGAGCGGACATAGTTTAATTCGCTAGATTTGTATTATATGGCACATTATACTAATCTCCTTGAATTTGTGTAATAAGGTATTTTAGGATGACAAACCTATCGGTTTTCTTCGCTTTTCTGCCATTTTCTTTTTCCTGCATGCCCGATTCCTTTTTGTGTTCTCTTTGTAGTTATCTATCAATATCAGATAGACAAATATATGTTTGAAACTATATTGTTTGGTACCAAAGATAACACAGATATCTACATGTAATTCACGGTATCTAATTAGTCCATACCATGAACATTTTCTGGGTGTCCGGTAATGTTAAACAACATTTCGTTGCCTTCATGCCCCTCCATTGGAAATCTGTATTAGGGCAAATACAATTAGGTTGGCAATAATACATTATTTAATACATTCTTTACAAATGTTAAGTATATTTCTGTAGCAACTGCCCAAAATTTAATTATCATATAGTATAAATCACATTGATTTGAGTTTCATATATATTAAGCAAGTATTAGGATACCTGTCGTCCTATTTTCCATTTGTTACATATGCGATGTCGTAAGCTATCGGGCTCAGGACAGATGTTCCGCACATTTTGTTGCCGGATATCGGGTCTTGCAACACCTAGAAGGTAACAGCCTTAGATCCGGTTAATTGAGTGCCGGTTGTACACTTAGGTTAGAAACCTATTGTTGTTGTTGGTTTTGTGTCGGTTTGGAGGCTTTGCACTGAGTAGGTTGTTGCTTCCGGCTGGAGGCTGCATTGGCGGCGATGGAATGGATCGGAATGATTGGGCAGTGTGGGGGTACTGTTGGTATCGCGGCATCGAACTGTCTCTCCGGCCACGGGTTACTCGGCTTGGCCTAGTTACTGGTAGTGTGTGTGAATTCGGGCTAATTCTAAGCATTTAAAAAAACATCGTTACCAAATACTTCTGCACCTAGATTGAATCAATATTCTAACCCATGTCATATCTACAGTATGTTTACACAGCCATCTATAAGGTATTGCCGACAACCGTAATGATTGTTCGTGCAAAGGTAATTGTAGTCCACTGTTTGGGGCCAAAGTTTCTTATTCAAATTCAAGACACTATAGCGATTAGGCAGTATTGGCAAGTACTGGGCGGTGTAAGTTTTGGTGCATGTTTTAATGGGTATCATTATTCTTGCGTTTAAACTTACATTTGAACATATTGTTGGCTAGACGTTGTATGATGCAAGATACTATACAGGTATTGGCTTCTATTCGGTGATAGATGTTTAAGTAATAAAATGGAAGTACTGCTTTGGAAAACAACTATAAAGACAACAGAATTATTGTGTAGGGATATAAGAAGTTTATTCGCAAACTAACCTTGAATTATGCTTCTGCCCTTCGCCTTTTGATAACTACCGTATGCTGTTGAATTGCTTCTTTTCCTGATCCTGTTGTAATCTGACAGATGTTTAATAGGTTTGTTTATCCTTGTGCAGGATAAACTATATGACATCCTGGTTTTATACTACTGGTCCGGTGTTGAAACAGTCAGAGGTAATAAGAGTTTCACCTTTTCATTTACCTGTCATTCATTATTTTTCTGATCGTTTTACCATGTTAACTGCAAGCTAATGGTTAATAGTGTCTGTTGTACTGGCAGCTTATGGTCTGTTCTGATTCCATAATTCTTTAGGCTGATTTCCTATTTGCCTTATTATTCAGCCGTAACTATTACACTTCAGTATATATTACTCTTGTTTACTCATATAATGAACGGCAGATGATATCCATAAGCACCATAAATTATTCTCACTATATCGTGTTTCAATGGATGTCTCATCATATGTAAAACTAAATTATGCAGTTTCATGTCTCATGATGACAAACACATCAGTTTTCCCAACCTGAACCATGGGTTATTGTTCAACCTAGAAATAGTTCCACAATAAGTGAGGTTACAATTTTATTGACCTTACAATTACTTCACTCCATTACATTGTGCAGCTTGTAAAATTCAATACTGGAACATCGTATACAGCATATATGGTCTTCATTTTCTCCATCACAATCCTCCCAGGAGCTGTGATCCCAATGGCTGATTCCACTCATTTCACACAATCTATTCATTGTCAACGTAGGCAAAGGCTTGTGTTCAATCATTTCTTGTAATAGGGACCTACACTTCCTTCCTTACCATTTACCAACAACGCCCTGGAGGTAAAGGTTGATCAGGATCTGGAATCCACTTTTATCTCTTATGGTTAAACAGGCAATTGCATAGGCATAATTTCTGCAGTAAAAGTAAGAAGGTGCCGCTGAAGAATATCTAAGGAGACGTAAACCTGTTGATTTGTCGTTGGCATTGAAGAAGAAGTGGACTCCCAGCATTAGTGTAGCACTCAGCCAACCTAAGTCGCTAAGTCTGTATAAAAACTTGACACCAACGGGGTTTGACATCAATTTTGGGACTTTCCTGCATAGGGTGTCTACATGAAGTTGGTTCAGAACCTCTTCATTCAGGCATATTTCACCAAACCTTTTACAGCTGCAGTATAACATAAAACACTAATCTGTCATTTCAGCTTTCACATGTATGAATTTCGAGTTTGCATTCATGGAACATACTTTCCTAAGGTGTGATATCATACCTTTGCCTTATTACACCAAAACTTTGTTCACAGTATGTCACTGATAGCAAGATTATTTGCATCACTATTGCTTGAGGGAGTCTGTCAAAATGGTTGATATCTGGCCCTTTTCCAGCATCTGTAAATTCCATCTTTCTTCTCTTCGTAGTACAGGAAAGGATGGAAGCACTCATAGTTACAAACAGTCGTGTAACAGGAATTATGGGTTTTGCAGTTTGGATTCTTTCAGGTGTTAGAAGTTGTACTTATGGGAATCATGCATACTGGCAATTTATAACAATTTTATACATATTCAGACTTCTCATCTGCTTTTTCCACATTATTACTCTTACGCCCAGGACAATTCTAGTAACTGTAGATATTTTGTGAGTGATTATTGAGGATACCCGGAGCCAAATAATGTTCACTAAATATATCCTAGAGCTATAATGTAACACCAGTTATCATCCCTTATTCTTATTGTTAGTGGGGGCAATCAATAACACTATGGGCATTATTTCATCCTGGCTTTTCATGGGGGGTGCCACTATGTGTACCTTCATGGCAGTTACATAGTTTCCACAGTAACTATAATGGTATCTTAATGTTCCATTATCAGACATATTAATGTTCTAGTGAGTGTAGTTCAGGATGATGGTACGCTAATTGTGACTGATAGGCCAATTCGAGCATCCACACAACCTCATATATCATCCCAATACTTGTGGAATCATCTTAAGTAGGACTGTTATAGGACGAATTTCCCATATTGATGTAAAATAGAATATGGGGTAGCAATCTTTATTGATATTGTATTGATTGAGTACATGGTATGATTTGAATGCCAGAGTAGGAAATCAGGAAGAGAGGAGAAAACTCCTATTAGAGAGAGTGAGAAGAGCAGAATGGTCAAAAGTCCCCCAAAATATCTGGTTTGGGGGCATTTATTGAGGGTCAATCCAGCCACATGTCGCGCCATTATTGGTTACAATTGGATTTCTCTTGGATAAGCTCGGGTTTCTTCGGATAAGTCGGTGTGATGATTTTCCGGGCCTCCAGTTCCTGGACCTAATTCGTGGGTCCTGGGCCTCTAGGTCCTTTCACCTTGGGCTGCCTTAAAGGCCTGGTCTTAGGGCCTTGCTCACGATTCTTGGGCCTCATCCGTCTTCGGGCCTAGCCGCCTAGCCTGTTCCCGGGTTAGGCCCATTTATATCAAGAGCTCCCCAAATGGTCGAGCTTGAGGGCTTGAGCATTTGAATCTTCTGGGCAACATGAAATGCTTTGGCTGCCTCATTAAAAACCTTATCAGGAAAAACCCGATGGGATAAAAACCTGATAAAGGGGAAAAAGAGTGCGCCGCGCATTCTGTTTTCTTCCTACCGGCGTTTATTGATGTTATGGTAGTGTTATGATATGATCCTCCTTGGCCGCTTTACTATGATGTTTCGGGTAACATTTATCCTGCACTTTGTATTGGCTCAAATTCTTTGGAAGGTCCTAGCTCCTAGTCTGCTTGAGCTTATTCATTCCTAAGCTCCTTATGACCTCTTTTCATGAATGGGTCCTCTTGACGACTTCAGAGTATCCTACTCCAGTTCCCGGTATTTGGTACTTCATAGACTCAAGGTCCTTTGGTCGTTGCTCCATTCTTCTTGGATGCTAGTGCCCCTAAGCATTGTTTGGGGCTTTTAGCCAATTGAATTATCTCTTCTTATTGCAGGATCATGCTAACTTTTGGCTTTGGAGTTGTTACACCTTCATTTGTCTTCACGCAGGTCCTTGTAGGCATTTTATGCTTTCCCCCTGGCTGCTGCCCATCTTGAAGCTTCATGCTATAGTTTCCTTTGTTGCAAACTTCAGTGTTCAGCTTGAGCTCCCAGCTTTTTTGTTTTAGCACTTCTTTGGGTTCTTTATAAAAATCATCTCATGATGTTGGCCTTTGTTTGTTCATGGACTTTGGGGACATATGAGTTCTTCATGGTTTTTTAAGCAAATCCTTGGGGAGCCTCGGTTTCTGTAGGGGGTTGAAGTAGCTTCTGGTATTGGAATGACCTTGTGCAGCTACTCCTTATGAGGATTTCTTCTTTGGCTTTTAGCTAAGTTCCAATGTCTAGGTTCTTGGCTCAGCTAATGCTTGCTGCTCCTGACTCTTTTTTGTCTTCAGGACCTTTGTCGGTAGGTCCTTTAAGAATTGTAGGGTGCATAGGCCCTGAGTGTGAGGCCTTAACTCCACTAAGTTCGGAATATTAGATTCCACTCGATGTAGGGCCTTAACCCCTTAATTTTAAGGACCTTTGGCTTTTACGAACACTAGGTCCTTCCCCGAATGGGGTCTTAACCCTTTGATTTTTTTAGGGCTGCCGCCTTTTACGGACATGCGGGGCCTTAATCCCTTGGTTTCGAGGACCTTTGCCTCTTACGAGCATGCGGGGCCTAACCCCTTGGCTTCGAGGACCTTCGCCTCTTACGGACATGCGGGGCTTAACCCCTTAGTTTCGAGGAGCTTTGCCTCTTACGGGTATGCGAGGCCTAACCCCTTGGCTTCGAGGACCTTCGCCTCTTACGGACATGCGGGGCCTAACCCCTTGGCTTCGAGGACCTTCGCCTCTTACGGGCATGCGGGGCCTAACCCCTTGGCTTCGAGGACCTTCGCCTTTTACGGACATGCGGGGCTTAACCCCTTAGTTTCAAGGACCTTCGCCTCTTACGGGCATGCGGGGCCTAACCCCTTGGCTTTGAGGACCTTCGCCTCTTACGGACATGCGGGGCTTAACCTCTTAGTTTCAAGGACCTTCACCTCTTTAGTTGGTCTAGGTCCTTTATCGAATACAGGACTTTGGACCCCCTATCTAGGTCCTGTGTTGAATGCGGGGCGTCTGGTCATTTACTTCGTGGGACGCTTGGGTCCTTTAGGACACATGGGTCCTTTACTTCTTGGGACCTCTAGGACACAGGTCCTTTACATCATGGGCCACCAAGGTCCTCTGGGACACTTAGGTCCTTTATAGTTTGGGCGTTTTTAGCACTTAGCCTTCTGGACACCACCTTGCTTTGGATGCTCTTGGTCCTTATCCTTCTGGATTTGTCTACATCTCATCATTTAGGCTTGGGGTTCAACACTTTGTTTTTGCACAAGGGCCTTTGCATTGGCACTTTGGCCTCACAAATTGACATTAAAGGCCCTTTTGGCGTGAGGGTCTATATTTTGGCACCGTCATCATGATTGGCGCTGGGGCCTTGTTGGTTTGGGGCTCTTCATTTTGGCACTTAGGCCTTAGATTGGCACTGAGGGCCTTGCTGGAGCGAAGGCCTTTGTTGGCACTTAGTCCTCAAGAGTGGCTTTGGGGCCTTGTTGGCACGAGGGCCTTTGTTTTGGCACTTAGGCCTTGGGGGTCTCCTTGATTTTGCTACACTCCTGGCTCAGGTTCCTTCGATTTTATAACTTGGATCATTTTGAGTTTTGATGTTGGAATTGTTCTTGAGATCCTAGGCCCTTCTCCCCTAGGCCCTAGGGCTTAGGGTCTTGATTGTTTGTTAGGCCCCTGGCACAGTGTCCCTAGTGTTTTGGAACTTTAGCCATTGTAGACTTTTTTAGGCTACTTTTGCGATCCTGGGTCCTCCTCCCCTAGGCCCTAGGGCTTAGGGTCTTTAGTTGTTAGCCAAGCTCCTGGCTCAGAGTCCCTTTTGTTTTGGAACTTAGCAGTTTTGTGCGTTTGCGTTTGCTTTTTTCTTTTTCTTCTTCTTTTTTTTTTTTACACGTGGGTTCTTTACTTTTTGGGACACTTTTGGTCCTCTTACTTTGAGGGACTCTGGGTCCGTTACTTCAAGGGACATCAAAGGTCCTTCACCTTAAGGGACACTAGGTCCTTCATTTTGGGGGACTCTAGGTCCTCTACCTTAGGGGGACTCACGGTCCTTTATTTTGGGGGACTCACGGTCCTTTATTTTAGGAGACTCAAGGTCCTCTGTTTTTCGGACTTAGCCGATTTTTAGACATCTTTGAGTCCTTTGCTTTGGGGACTCTAGGTCCTTTTCTTTCGGGACACTCTTGTCCTTTAGTTTCAGCACTTAGCCGTTTTGTGGACACAATACGGTCCTAGACCCATAGGTCCTTTAGTTTCGACATTTAGCCGTATTTGGACACAACATGGTCCTGGACCCATAGGTCCCCTTATGAGGGTCAATCCAACCACGTGTCGCGCCATTATTGGTTACAATTGGATTTCTCTTGGATAAGCTCGGGTTTTCTTCGGATAAGTCGGTGTGATGATTTCCCGGGCCTCCAGTTCCTGGACCTAATTCGTGGGTCCTGGGCCTTTAGGTCCTTTCGCCTTGGGCTGCCTTAAGGGCCTGGTCTTAGGGCCTTACTCACGATTCTTGGGCCTCATCCGTCTTCGGGCCTAGCCGTCTAGCCTGTTCCCGGGTTAGGCCCATTTATATCACATATTATTCTAGCTGCATTAAGGTCAACCCATAACTTGTCATACTGTTAGAGCACTGTGTACATCGTAATGGTACTGCCATTCATCCCCTACCATATGAATTGTCAGGAAAATATGGTTTTTATTGCTTGATAACAAACACATCTTTCTTTTTTATTGCTTTTCATAGCCGCTCATCTCATCACATTATGCAATTTAAAGAATTCAACACTTAGTGAACATCTAATGCAACTTATATAATCTTCTTTCACTCCATCACAATCATCCCAGGACGTATGGTTCCAATGGTTGTTTACACTCATCTGGCATGACTGTTTGTACCTCAATGTAGGCAGTGGCTTGTTTCCAATCATTATTTGTAGAAGGCGTCTGGATTTCTTTCCTAACCTTTTCCCTTGAATACCTTCCCGGTACAAATTAGCCAATGTCTGGAATCCACTCCTATCTTTAAGTGTCAATTTTGCAATTGCATAGACATAATGTCTGAAGTAATAATAAGTGTCTGTTGAGGAAGCATAGTTTAGAAGGCGGATCCCTCTGCTCTTTTCGTTTGAATTGAAGAAGAAATGGACTCCCAACATTAGAGATGCATTCAACCATCCCAATTCATGGAGTTTGTATAAAAATTTCACGCCGGGAGGGTTATACAATAACTTAGGCACTCTCTTGCACAGGGCACCTACAGACAGACTTTGTAACACCTCTTCGTCAAAGCATAATTCTCCAAACCTCTTACACCTGCGGTACAATTGGGAGATTAGATATGTCAGATATGTTTGGTCAAGATTTTTACTTTTAAATGTTGGCATACAGAAATCAAGCAAGGGATGATTACAACAAACTTTTAAAGAGTAAATCCTACGTTTGCCGTATTGGACCAAAGCTTTGGTCACAGCCAGCCACAGTTATGCAGATGATTTGCAACAGAATTGCTTCTGGCATCCTGTCGAAATGGTTCTACCTCGGATTTGGCTTGTCATCGTGGGCGGCTAACCTACCCCTCTTCACAACACAATTTTGGCCGCTGGAATTCATTAGTGGAAATAATATATCAAATACCAAACTGTGTATCAGGTATGGATGAATTTCTGTGCTTGAATGAATGTACTGCTGAACACAAACTTGTTTCTTGTTCATTTATAATAGCTGTGTACATGGTTGATGTTCCCACCCATTGGATTCCTACTTTAATTCCCCTATCACCATAGCTCTTCCCTGTAACCGTCAAGATATCATGTGAGGGTCTATCGTGTAAGGCAGTAATGCCATTTCATTTGTAATCGCAATGAATCATGGTTACTGTGTGGAGTTTAATGAAAATAGAACTCAGTTATGCCCTTTTATTTGTAATCCCAATCAATTATGGTTACTGCGTGGAGTTTAATGGAAATCAAACTTCTTATGTTTCATTGCAATCACTTAATGATCAATTGTTGACTGCAATAATGGGCGCCAGATTGAATTCCCATTTGGCAGGGATGGTTTAAGGGCTGGGAACTACTCCCAGCATACTCAATTGTTCCGTCTGGAAATAAGGTATACTCTGAACCTCCTTCACTTACTCCATTTTCACCATTGCACATCTGGGTGATAGATGACAGTTAAAGAGGCTTTACTTATGCCAACATTACTTCATACCCCTCCGAACTGGAAGTCTGTTTTGTCTTCCAGGTCCTGAAAAATCTTCATCAGACATTTGGTCTTATATTCATTAGGGACAGAACATTGCACTGATGTGGTGGCTACCAGTTTCACAGGATGTATAATTAATAACAACACTTCATACTTTTTAGGTATTCTACATTTAGCAAGTACATTTCCACTATCGTGAAGCATGAAAGATAACTTTCCTACTCATTCACCAATCAGGACAGCATACTAAGCACTGCTTTAGTGACATCTGATTTACAAAGTACGGTATTGACACATTGCATTATCCTTGGGGTAAATCACATATATGGCAAACTTGGTTGGAAATTTGCAAAGTTCACATGCGACACTTGTCACATCCAACTCCAGATTTGAAAATAGTTTTATCGCACATACGTGGTAAGAGGGTTATCAAAAAACATGGGTGTGACGCAATATAAATTATAATCATCTACACTTGTCACCAACTAAACAGAAACAGAATATGCTACATTCAGGATCATTATATTGTTCGCATCATATTTTCTGCCTTTTGCTGCTGACTGACTCTTGTGATGTGGGAATACAGGCACTTTCTCCTAACTCATCACTGGATTCAACCTTCACACGACTGGTGGCAAATGATTTATCAACATCCTGCACAAACATTAGTGATAAATTGATCAATAACAGGACTATAACGTTAAGCAGGACGTGGATTGCACACAGTGTACCCCCATACCTGCATTTCATCCGCAAGGAATATTTTTGAGACAGTAAGGTATTGCCATCCGTATTTCCTGTTGTAAGGAGTTATTTTAACCTGGAAGACCATTTCTTTTTCAACCATTGACTCTATCTGAGGTGGAAGTTTATGGTTTTCACCATCCATGCACTCCAGCAACTCCACAGCGCTCATCCTTATGAGCCGTTCAACCTCACGGTCAAATAAGGTCAATGTCAGCTCTCCAGTCTCGTCCACCACTACAATCTCCACTTTGTATCTGATTGCAAGGGAAAACCTAACTGTCAGTATCGCTATGAAAAAGTATGGCACTACAGTGCACAGTTACAAAGTTCAAAACATGTCAGGGTTAGATTAAAGGTTCACCTGACCGTTGGGATGGACCATTTAGATGTACATGAAGCGCATAGTTTTCCAGGGTCTTCACGGTCTATTTTCTTCCAGCAATTGGGACATGCAAAGTAACACCATCCATAAGTGTTGTGTACCTCATTGATCTACCCTTCTAAGGTAACCCTAATATCTTTGTCATCTTCTTCAACGCACTCCGCAGTCTCCATCCTCTTACGGTTTTCAAACTTTTGATCCTCAGCAGAAGCTCCACTTGAACTTTGTATTAGAGGCAAAATTATGGCTGTTGCTTCGGGACAGTTGTATCAGACATCGGAAATCAGGCTTGGTGCGTAATGCTATTACGAATGTGTACCAAATCAAGGATATTACCTCACTAATAACTGCTTCCTTTCAGGTATGTCTGGATTAAGATACACCTTGGTAGCATTGGTTGAAGACAGGATATTTTCTCCTGAATCATATGGAAAAGGTTTGTGAATTATGTAAGTTTCAACCTACACATATTTCCATCCATGCTTAGAGTTGTATGTCCCTTACTCAAGTACATTTTGCTCAGTAACGATATTAATGCCAAAAGTAAATGCCCTTCAACTTTGTGAACCAAGACCTCTGAGACCATTTTCGCTTGTTTCCCCCCACAGTGTAACTCGATATTTGTGTCCTCTGTAAGGATACAGCATCTTGTTACCATGGAAATCTATGCAGTAGACATGGAATGTAACACAATTAATGGTTGTAGAAATATACCCTGCTATTGACACTACGATATTATGTTTCTGTAATCTACCTCTACAGGTCACAACTGGTTCCAGTGGGCCTATAGATGTAAGCATGCCAAGGATGTCTAAACAGACAAATGCAAAACCCATAGTGGTTAATACTTATCAAAGGTATCAGAATATCAGCTTCTTTAATAACAAATCATGTTGTACAACAGTACCTGTTATGAAGGTTGTAGTGTTGCATCTCTCAAATATCAACGCGGAATCAGCGAATTAGAACATATGGAGTGGGATACGGTCAGTGCCACATTGTATGCCCTCCACCTTTGTGAATGCCAAGATTTGCAGTTTCATAACATGTGTAATTGGCCTGTATTGACTTGCTTGCATTAAAACTTTAAATTTGCTGACACGATATGCTTTTCCCTCCTGGAATTTGCCGCGGAAACGCTCCACTTGCATCTTGTTGGCTACGGCATGCATCATGGTACCCTAATCGTAACACAAATGTTAGTAAGCAAACCAATTGTTGTTATCTTGAAATGGTCAGTGTGCATTCGTAAATAATTTGGTTGCATGGTAGTACCTCTTCATCACATATGATTAAATCTAGACTGATAACCTGGTCCTGCATTTTGTAGTTCAATGACTCCCATAAACTTACTACTCTGACTTTGATATTCCACGTTTCCTTGTTAGGGGACAACTCGTTTAGCATATTGGTGGCCATACTCCGGTGGACTATTCTTGCAACCAACTGGAAAGGTGGGTGTGGACAGAGACGAATACCATTACTATTGGCCAGTCAGACGATGGTAGTAACGCCAAACAGAAGACTTCGATCAACAACTACATTCCAAAGCAGGAACAAATCCAGGCACATTCAGTACATCCAGTATAATGTGGGAAAGGGTACTTACAACACTCCTCCGGGTCCAACTGGTGGTTCTCCTCCTTAAAAATGCACACTACAGTTTAGGATGGCAACACTGTCCAGACACATGCCACAACAGACACACGTCAGAATCCAACAAAAAAACTCTAACTTTCTCAGCTTATGTAGGGTAAAAACTTCATTTTCAGATCAATCAACACACAGGAGTATGGGTTGCAACACTTTCACATTTACAATAATTTGCAAAAGGCTATCAAATCTTGATTTTCAGATCAATCAACACACAGGAGCCTGTGGTGCAACACTTTCACATCTACAATAATTTGCAAAAGGGTACTTACAACACTTGTCCGGATCCGACAGGTGTTCACTCCCTTAACAACGCATCCTGCAATTTTGAATGGCATCACAGCCAGGACACAACAACTCTAACTTTCACAAATTTGACAATTGCACAAATTAGTGAAAACTGCGCTTCACATCAATTAAAAACACCTCCATAGTTACAAAGACAAACCTAGTAGATCGTGCATACCTCTATTTGCCTCTATAGTATATTGACGATTCATTTTTTCCTCAATCAGAACACAGAAAAATACAGCAGCGGACACAGGTAAACATACAAACTCTACACCAGTTAACCAAATGTATACAATTCTGATCTTGCATGCCTATATTAGATCTTAAACGTTCATCTCTTTTCACAAACAGGAGGACCTGAATGATCCTGCATACCTCTATTGGACTCTATTCGATTTTAAAGATTCATTTTTCTACCCAATCAGACCACGGGATTCTGTGTTTCAAAACTTCTTGGATTTCCTCCCAACACTTTGGGAGGCAAACAACATAGGAAAATAAAGCAGCAGACACAGGTAAGCATACAAACACAACATCGACATTTCAAATATATACAACTCTGATCTTGCGTACCTCTATTAAATCTTAAAGGTTCATCACTTCAATTCTGGACTGTTACAATGATCAGGGGTACAACACAAATTTGGGCGGGGTAACAGCACAAACAACTGCGGCAGGAAGACCAAATTGGCAGGGGTTAATGGCTGCGCATCCAAGACCACCAATGTGACGCCTCATCATTATATAGGCGGGTGGATAGAAAAAATTGCAAGGCATGTGCACCCTTTTCCGGGCTACAGTGATGGATGTTAATCAATACAGTTATTGCATTAATGCCAATGAGACCTTCCACATCCCAGAGAGGTTCCGTTTCCATAGGATGGATGGGCTTCCAAACCTAAACTCTGTACGTAAGACATGGAATAGGGAGGGAGAAGCCATCTCATTGATGGCAATAATTAAAATCAATTGAAGTGGGGATGATAGAGTGTACTTAATCCGAATCGGCATGTCAAATGCCAATTGTCTTTCAAGCCTAATTTCTGAAAGTCGGTGTTAGAAAGGGAAGATAGAAGCCATAACATTTATGACAATAATTAAACACAAATATGGGTGGGAATGCCACATGTAGGCACCACAAATGCCAAGTGTCCTCACCACATTTGGGTCTCTTCTCTAATATATATATATTGACTAGTCACTGCTCCATGTTACACATCAATCGGGTGGTGACATGCAAAAAAGAGACTATGTAAAAAAAATATCTATATCATTCTAATATATTTTTTAAAAGAAAAAAATATGAAGAAAAATAACACTTAAATCTACCTTAATTTTATCTTAGCTTACCCCTTGAAAATTTTCTTTTATTATGAACGAACTGAGAGTTTGAATTCTATCTTGGTGATAATTTTGAAGTTAATAAAATTATGTTAGACAAATATAGACTATGAAAGAAGAGGAGGAAAGAATGGAGAGAATAGGAGACAGATCTTATTATTTGTCTTTCAAAGTGTGATTACAGAGGTGAGTTATTCCTAATATCTGTGCTCCTATTTATAGGCATAAGATGTGAAGAGTTTTAAGAGTTTGTACTTAATGTTAGAATTTTTTAAAAAATTATCTAAATATAAAGAACTTCAAGAGACATAGTATTAGTACTATGAAATTCTTAGAGTTTGTAGAACTCGCGAAGACATAGTCGTAATACAATAGAATTTCAAGAATTTGTTCTTAATTTAGGAATAGCTTAATAGAATGTAAAAAGTTCATAAAATGTTAAAATTTTTCTCTAAATGATTTAAAAATATTATCATATTTAATGACATACGTCCAAATTACTACACGAATATATATATATATATATATATATATATATATATTTTTGTCGAAATATATATATATATATATATATATATATATATATATATATATATATATATATATATATATATATATATATATATATATATATATATATATATATATATATATAGTTGCACTTGCTAAAGGAATACTCTTCCCCTACATATCAGGTAGTCATTCTTCCACTAATTGATGTTGGTTACTTGTGGTTTTGAAAATAAATACAATAACAATTAATTATTCTAGTGTTTATCCTTTTTGTAACACTGTTTGTTTTATTAAAAATTTAAATACATAGCTGTATAGTTGTTTCAAAGACTTGGATTGCGCAGTTCATTGCATCTTTAGCTTTTTCTTTTGATCCAGGAATTACCTATTTGGAAACCTGTTCTCAGAAGAAGTTTTCAGCTTTTCATGATCTTTTGAAAAGCAAAACATTATTTGGATGGATAAAACCAAATGGTTTTCGGAGAAGAGTTGTTGAAGAAGTGTTCTTTCAGAACCAAACTGAAAAGTGGAGTCTTAGCTCTCCTCCATGTGGTTTCTTATGCTTGTTACAGCTTGTATGTAAGCTTCATGCATTAATGAATTTAACCAGAAAAGAAAAAAAAAAGACTTGGATTTTGGGAGGTTCTTAGTTACCCCACCTTTAGGTTTGTACTAATACATCGACTTTTCTTTTACCCTGACTTTCAGAATCTATTTTCGTCATTTACCCTAGTAGATATTCGGGCAGCTCCGTGTCATCTTATGGGTGTGGTGGCACATGTTTTTTTTTTCATGTAGGTCGCATAAATTTTAAGTTAAAAAAATAAAATTTCCAAATTTTTTATTTTTGTTTTCAGGGAGGAAAAAATAAAATTAATGGGGGATCCAATTAGAAAAAACACATAGAACTGCACACCACATGACACATTGCATCCTTACCGAGGATTATGCCCTAATTGAAACTTAAAAGTCGGGATACATGATTGTAACCGAAAAAAATGGAGTTACACGATTGTTACAAATTTAAAAATCGGGTACTAAAACCCTAGAACCCAAAACACTTTTCATATTCCATTGATTGCGTGAATATGACTGTACAAGGAGGAGCATTTACATATACTAGCTCACTTCCCGTAAGTTCCACGGGCTTGCTTATTAATTAATTTTTTGAAAAAAATTAACATTTTAACTACTATTTCTAGGCATTTATTATGTAATATTAAAAAAATTGTACATAATTTGTTTCTAAATTATACAATTTTTTTCATTTTTTCATATAGCTCTGGAAAATAAATAAAAAATTATTAAAATATAAATTAGAATACAAATAAGAAAATTAAATAAAATAAACTATTTAATAATAATATAAATAATAACTAAATTTTAAAACTTAAATATGCATTATTGGCCCCTAAAACAAAAAAACATATTAAACAACCAAAGAAAAAGTTAAAAGAATTAATTAATAATAATAAAAAATATAAGAGATTAATTTTTAAAACATAAATTAGTAAATGAATAAATAGAATATAAAAAATAATTAATTTTACAAAGTTAAGCATGGATCATTGAGCCAAAAAACAACAAAAATATTAAAAACAAAGGTAATAATCAAAAGCATTAATGAAGGGCAACAAAAAGTAAAAAAAAACTTAAAAGACTAATTTTAATAAAAATATAACTCAGGAAAATAAATAAAAAAATTTTATTATCTAGAAAAAAATTAAATTAGAAAATTGAATATAGATCAGGAAAATAAATAAAATAAACTGTTTAATAATCATATAAATAATACTTAATCTTTTATATTTAAACATACATTAGTGAGTCCCAAAACCAAAAATATATATGAAACAATAAAAGAAAAATTAAAATAGTTAATTTAATAATAAAAAAACAAAAAAATAAGAGGGTAATTTCTAAAAATAAAAATAAGGAAAAAAACTAAAAAACTATTATTATGAAGAAAGAAAATTAAAATAGAAAATAGAAAAAAATTAGAAAGAAAAATAAAATGTAGCAGCCCGTGTAAAAATTTGAATTTTTACCGGGACTGTAAAAATTTTTTTACCGTGATTTACGTTGAATTATTCTTGGGTAATTAATTCAAGGTAAATCGAGCGTAGTTTTTCGAAACCGAGAGTTTTCCCGCGCTCGTGATTTTTTCGTGGATTTTTCGGACCTAAGTTGGTATTTTTCGGGTCCCGGAATCCTACGAAAAATCACACCGGAAAATAACTAAGGGGTTTCAGTTATTTTCTGTTCCGGACCGGACTCGCTTCGTAATGCAGACAAGCTGCATTATTGAAGGAATCACAGGTTTCACAGTGATTCCACAGTTTTTAAAGGAAGAAGAAAGCAGGAAGGGAAAGAAGAGGAGAAGAAAAAGAAAAAGAGAGGGGAAAAAAAGAGAGAAAAGAAAGAAGAAGAAAGAAAAAAAGAGAAGAAAAAAAAGAAACTGAAACAAAAAAAAAAGAGAAGAAAGAAAATGAATGAAAAAGAAAAGAGGAGGAGGAGGACCGGCCGCCGACGCCACCACCACAAGCCGCCGCCCTCTCCTTACTTCCTTCTCCTCCCTGCCCTTGCCGTCGCCGTCCCCTCTGCAGCTCGCCGCCGCCTACAGCTCCAAGCAACCGACGCCGCCGTGAGGAGATCCACCGCCGACGAAGCAACCCACCTCGCAAACACCGACGCTGCCGCCCTGCTGCCGCCGACGACCAGCAGCAGCCGCCTTGCCCGCGTCGCGTGCCTCGTCGTCGCCGTCGCCTGCTACAGCCTCGCCACCGCGAACGTCCGCCAAGGTGAGCGCATGAAGGTGGTGACCCATTTCTGTTGGCGGGTCTGACCCAGTTGCGAACGGGTCATGGGCTGGGCGTTGGGTTAGAACCTGGGCTTGGGCATGAGCTTGAATGGCCCACTGTTCATGCCCAGCCTTCTTAATTACATGATAATAAAATAAATAATAAAATGGAATATATATATAATACACATAAATAGTTATATTTTCTGAATACGTTATGGAAATATATTTTTTCTGGAATATTATTTCTCTAGAAAAATTATGGTAACTGATTACCTTTGGAAAAAAAATATACATAGGTAATATTTTGATATTATAATGGTTTCGAAAATGTATTTTGTCTTTGGAAAAAAAAGTATATAGGTATATTTATTAATACGAATTTATTTTTAGGAAGTAATTTCGTATGACTAGTTTTTCTGGATATATAGTTTTCTTAGTATAATAATATTTGGTAATTATAATATGGTAAATAGTTTATTAAAAATATAAAATTTTGGAATATATATATATATATATATATATATATACATATGTTATCTTTCTCAGAAAATTATGGTGATTATTTTTTGGGAAAAAGTATAAATAATTTATGAAATTATTTTGAAAAGAGTTTTAATTATAGTATGGTACCGAAATTATATTCGGATATACGTACGGTATAATATTTTCGGTAAAAGATAATAATAACGGGTATGAACCGGGATGGGTTATTTCGCAGTTTTGGCATCATAACATACCGATTATGCGCTTTTATGTGTATGTATTGTTTTGTTGTATAGGTTCGGATATCGGGTAGTTTTCCGAGGAGCCGGCGTCGGACCGGTCATTGTCTCCGGAGTTGAGTAATCGGCCACGGTGAGGATGGATTTCCTTCAATATGTGCCTGTATTACTCGGTTATTGTGTTTGATGATTATTGCTCTGTTGGTTGTGCATTTGTTGTGATTTGGTTTTGGGATGTTTATCCCCGTACGTTGAGTTTTGGATGTTTATTACCGTGTCTTTTGGGTATAAAGTATAATGGAATAAATAATAATTGGTGATAAGGATGTCGATCCTGGATTTTGGATAGGGATGTCTATCCCGGTGTTTTGGTTAGGGATGTTGATCCCTGAGATTTGGTTTTGGTTGATGATAATATAATTGTCACGTGATAAGTAGTGGTACGACTCGTGGTTTAAGACTATTTTGTGGTCGCCTTGACCTGGGTTACTTGTGATAAGCATGTCTATGCTTGGGATGTCTATCCCGTGATTATTTTTGGGATGTCTATCCCTGGGTTCTTATTTTTGGGATGTCGATCCCTGGGTTCTCTTGGATTTGGTCTGGCACCCGGAATATGTTGATAACCAGGTCTTACCCCTAGCTTAACCGTGACGGGGCCCGAAAAAGATAAAATTGGAAAAATTGGATTTTAATTTAAGTCTTTTGGTCTTGGACCGGTTTTGGGTCCTGTCTTTCGGTTTGGTGTGTTTTGGTGGTTTTTGCCTGTTTTTGACTTTAAGTAATTTTTAGGGTTGCATATTGATCGTCTATCCATGGTTGTGAGCATTTCGGACTCACCCCTCACCTGCGGGCTTTCATCTTGTAGGTTGAGTTATTTGTGGTACAGACTTGATGCATTCCAGACAGGCTGCAGCGTTATCCCTTGGACAGGACTCGGATCCATAGTTTGCATCAGTGTCGCATACAGTGTTTTTGTGAGTTATTAAGTCCTCCGCTGTGCATTATTGGGCCATTGGGCCGGTTACGTGTTATTGTTGCTTTTATATTGAGCTGTTGGGGCCCGAGCTTCTATTGTATACACTGTATGCTGGGCTTGTTTTGATTGGGTCGTCATAGTTCCGGCACGTGTTTACTGTGTACGGTAAATACGGGTCGAGGCGTTTCATTTTGGTAGCGGAGCGGGCGTTTGGTCTTGTTGGGAAGTCTTTGTGTGTTTGTTATCCTTGTTTGCATAGTTTGCTCCATTTGTTTATTACTTTGTATCATTTTAATTAGTGCATTATGAATCCAGTCAAGGGATGCCAGCTGTCGCAGAACATTCACATAAGAGGTAAATGATGCCATAAATAAGCTGAAATATAAATATTATTAATAATACTAATATTTTCATTACAAACATTTAAATTACATTGATTTTTTTTTTAAAAAAGAGAAAATACATTCATCGCCTTGGAACGACGTTGACCCTGAAGCTGTTGGGGTCATTGTTGATGTTGACCGTGATCCTGTCGCTCCACGAGAACCACATGGCGCCCGCGTTGTTCTGGCCAGGAAGCTCGAACCGGTTTGCTGCAGGGAACCGGAGTGGGATGAGACCGTGATCGTCTTCAGGTTGCCACTGGGTCTCCGTGAGAAGAACCATGTTGGGCTTGTATTGGTTCTTCAGGTCCCTCAGGGTACGCGAGATCTCCTGGGAACGCCTAGCGACTCCTCTGCAGTTCCACACCAGCAGTCGGGCCTTTGGCCAAGTTGGAGGTAATCGAGTCATTCTGGACATGCTTTGGGCAGTCATCGAGAGCTGGTAGTAGGCACCTTGCTCCAGGGATTGGCAAGTGGACTCTAGGTTGAACTCCTAAAGTTTTTCAGAGATGAAAAACATGACGGAGTTTGCCGAGCTGTAGAAGGAGGTCCTCAGGGTGCCATGGTCCTCTAGGAAGAACGTCTCTTCCATAGGAGTGACGAAGAATCTGGACGAGTAGAGTTCGTCGATGAAGACAAGATGAGGCATTCTGCCGAGTTCATTTGGTAGTTCTTCTGGACGCTCGTTGATCATGCTATAGGTCAGCCGGTTTCTTCTGCCTAGGTTGGCACCTTCAACGAAGAAGACGGATGAGGGAGCAGGCATGTTGTCTCGACGAGTGGTGTTTTTTTTTTTTCTGAACGTTGTGGTTTTGGTTGCCTGGATGTTTTGTTTTCTCTTGGATGCTTTATGGTTTTCACTTTCCGTTGTTTTTCCTTTTATAGAAAAAAAGTTTACCGTTTGTTTTTCAAAGTTTAGACCCCACCTATCCCCGGAAAGGTCTAAAGAATTTTTCAATGATGGGAAAAGCAGATTCCCTTCACAAAGCTCCAAACCGTTTTCGATCTTCAAGATTTTGCCTTTTGAAAATTTTGCCGTTGCCTCATTTATTGCTTCGTTCCTTTATACGTTTTTCGGGCTACAAATGCCAGTATTTTTCAGCTCTTTTCCACCTTACGATTTTCTAACGCCCTGGCTACCTTGGCGTTTCTTTTCATGGTTTTACTATATTTTCTTGCATCTTTTATCACGTGCATCCGTGACCGTTGAGGCTAGATTGATGGGGCCACACCTCGAGTAGAGTGCATGTCCGACAAGCTTACAGCTGTTCGGACATCGTGGAAAGATACGAGACTTGACAGACGCTTTTGGCTCATGCGGAATTTGTGAACAAATGGGTAACGTTTCTTTCGAGGGACACAGGACGTTCCCGTGATCATCGCCTTGCGAGATAACTAACGTCTTTTTCGCGAGGGAAACAGACGTCACTGTTAGTTGCGCGTGTTACGTTTCTCGAGATTGAGGATGTTTACGTCCGATACGAGCACCGATCATGGAAATGTGTTTTGTTTAACTTCTTTATGTTTTGATTTTGTTAAACGAGTTTTATTTTTAATTTCTTTATGTTTGATTTTATATCCTTATTATTAATTTTTGTTTTGCTTTGAGATGTTTTGATTTTCTGTTTAACATAAGACTTTGTAATATAAGAATTTTGATTTAAAAAGAAAACTTATTTTATTTATTTTATAACGGTTTACAACGGAGAAGAAGTACTCTAAGGAGTTACTTGCTTCTCAAGACCTTTTACAAGCTTTTGTATGTTCTTCATGTGAGGGAAGAGTTCCGCGCACGCCAGTTCGATTTGCATCACCGCCGAGCTGATCTTCTTCAGTGAGACGTTCAGCTACGTCAGAGTCTGCTGCGGAGTGCTGCTTTCAGCCGTTGCTTTGCCCTTCTTATCCTCAGCTTCTTTGGGAGCACGCTTTTTTCGCCGTTTGCTGGAGACGACCATGTGGTCCTTCAAGCCGATGATGTTGGTTTTGAACCGCTTCTTTGGCGGTTCTTCATCGGAGCTTGTCGGGAAAGCAGTGCCGCCGATGAAGCTGTTATTCTCGGAGTCTGAGGTAGTCCGAGATCGGAGTGGAGAGTCCATGGCTGTGTGTGAGTTTGCCAGTCATGAGGTTCGGTTTTTATAAGCGGATGAGATGTCGCTTAAGGGTATAAGCGGTATCTCAGGTTGAGTTTGGAGACCTGGTGGAGTATACCAGAAGCTTATCATGGTAGGACCCACGGATAAGACGGAATTTCGGGGACGAAATTCTTTTTAAGGTGGGTAGACGACCACAGGGATACCGCCCTGTTGCTGCCGACGACCACCAGCAGCCGCCTTGCCCTCGTCGCGCGCCTCCACTGTCGCTGCTCCCGTGCCTCGTCGTCGCCGTCGCCTGCAACAGCCTTGGCACTGCGAACGTCCGCCAAGGTGAGCGCATGAAGGTGGTGACCCATTCCTGTTGGCGGGTCTGACCCAGTTGCGAACGGGTCATGGGCTGGGCGTTGGGTCAGAACCTGGGCTTGGGCATGGGCTTGAATGGCCCACTGTTCATGCCCAGCCTGCTTAATTACATGATAATAAAATAAATAATAAAATGGAATATATATATAATACACAAAAATAGTTATATTTTCTGAATACGTTATGGAAATATATTTTTTCTGGAATATTATTTCTCTAGAAAAATTATGGTAACTGATTAACTTTGGAAAAAAAATATACATAGGTAATATTTTGATATTATAATGGTTTGGAAAATGTATTTTGTCTTTAGAAAAAAAGTATATAGGTATATTTATTAATACGAATTTATTTTTAGGAAGTAATTTCGTATGACTAGTTTTTCTGGAAATATAGTTTTCTTAATATAATAATATTTGGTAATTATAATATGGTAAATAGTTTATTAAAAACATAAAATTGTGGAATATATATATATATATATATATACATATGTTATCTTTCTCTGAAAATTATGGTGATTATATTTTGGGGAAAAGTATAAATAATTTATGAAATTATTTTGAAAAGAGTTTTAATTGAAGTATGGTACCGAAATTATATTCGGATATACGTACGGTATAATATTTTCGGTAAAAGATAATAATAATGGGTATGAACCGGGATGGGTTATTTCGCAGTTTTGGCATCATAGCATACCGATTATGTGCCTTTTTGTGTATGTATTGTTTTGTTGTATAGGTTCGGATATCGGGTAGTTTCCCGAGGAGCCGGCGTCGGACCGGTCATTGTCTCCGGAGTTGAGTAATAGACCAAGGTGAGGATGGATTTCCTTCAGTATGTGCCTGTATTACTCGGTTATTGTGTTTGATGATTATTGCTCTGTTGGTTGTGCATTTGTTGTGATTTGGTTTTGGGATGTTTATCCCCGTACGTTGAGTTTTGGATGTTTATTACCGTGTATTTTGGGTATAAAGTATAATGGAATAAATAATAATTGGTGATAAGGATGTCGATCCTTGATTTTGGATAGGGATGTCTATCCCGGTGTTTTGGTTAGGGATGTTGATCCCTGAGATTTGGTTTTTGTTGATGATAATATAATTGTCACGTGATGAGTAGTGGTACGACTCGATGGTTTAAGACTATTTTGTGGTGGCCTTGACCTGGGTTACTTGTGATAAGCATGTCTATGCTTGAGATGTCTATCCCGTGATTATTTTTGGGATGTCTATCCCTGGGTTCTTATTTTTGGGATGTCGATCCCTGGGTTCTCTTGGATTTGGTCTGACACCCGGAATATGTTGATAACCAGGTCTTACCCCTAGCTTAACCGTGACGGGGCCTGGAAAAGATAAAATTGGAAAAATTGGATTTTAATTTGAGTCTTTTGGTCTTGGACCGATTTTGGGTCTTGTCTTTCGGTTTGGTGTGTTTTGGTGGTTTTTGCCTGTTTTCGACTTTGAGTAATTTTTAGGGTTGCATATTGATCGTCTATCCACGGTTGTGAGCACTTCGGACTCAGCCCTCACCTGCTGGCTTTCATCCCGTAGGTTGAGTTATTTGTGGTACAGGCTTGATGCATTCCAGACAGGCTGCAGCGTTATCCCTTGGACAGGACTCGGATCCATAGTTTGCATCAGTGTCGCATACAGTGTCTTTGTGAGTTATTAAGTCTTCCGTTGTGCATTATTGGGCCATTGGGCCGGTTACGTTGTTATTGCTGCTTTTATATTGGGCTGTTGGGGCCCGATCTTCTGTTGTATACACTGTATGCTGGGCTTGTTTTGATTGGGTCGTCACAATTCCGGCACGTGTTTACTGTGTACGGTAAATACGGGTCGGGGCGTTTCATAAAATACTCAATAATAATATAAATAATAATTAATTTTGTAAATTTATACCTGCATCATTTATTGATCCATGCTTGGGCCTACATAATTGACCCCTAAAACAAAAAAATATTAAACACAAAATAAAAAATTATAAGAATTAATTAATAATAAACAAAAAAATAAAAAACATTAAATAAGTCATTTTTAAAATTGAAATCATAAAAATAAATATAAAAATCTATTATTATGAATAAAAATTTAATACAAAAAATAAAATATAAATGAGAAAAATAGATAAAAAATATTTAATAATAATTAATGTTATAATTTAAACATGCGTAATTGAGTCCTAAAATAAAAATTAGAAAATAACAGAAAAAAATTAAAAAATATATAAAACATAAAAGAGACCAAAAAAAAATATTATATAAAATAATAATATAAAGAATATTTAATTTATGAAATGAAAAATTAACAAATTAAAAGACATGAAAATTAAAATATACCTTTGCATCAATTAAAATCATATCTATGCTAGTAAGGGGGTTCTATAATTTTGCATTCAAGGATTCCTACAATCTCGAAACTCTAACTTAATTTTTCTATAAATCATTGTCAGGGGTCAATTCATCCAAAGCTTTAATATATCTTTTCCTGCACAAACAAAAAATATAAAAATAATTAAAATAGATTGGGAAAATAAAAAGAATATAAAAACAAATAGGATGCTTAATTAATAGAGACAAAATAACCTTAATATTATATCAACATTCATACGTATGCAAATAGAAACAAAACAAAAAAGGAATTAGAGAGAATGAGTGAATTATAGGGAAACTGTATCACACACAGACAGAGACTATATCTAGACCTTGTGTAGTGCAAAAAAAAAATAATAAAGAAGAAGTAAAAGGAAATGAATGAATGATAGAGAAACTGTATCACATATAGAGACTGTTATTTCAGATACACAAACAAAGACTGTATCTATATTTATAGAGAGATGATGGAATTTTTGAAGAGATGCACGATAAAAAAATAAAAATGATTAAAGGTTAGTTGAATATAATATAATTCTTATCAGATAACAATAATAGAGTAAATCACATAATATATATGTAACAATCTCTGCGTGTGAGTTTTCTTTTGACCAATTTGGGTGTGACTGGAATTCTTTTTAAAAGAATATAATTAAGATCAGATTCATCAATTTAAATAAAAATAGTTTTATCCTTATCTTTATTGATTAGAAACTCTAGTTATATATATATATATATATATATATATATATATAATACCAATTTGGGTGTGTCTGAAATTCTTTTTAATAGAGTATAATTAAGATAAGTTATCTGTACCAATCTTGCGTGTGAATTTTCTTTTGAACAATTTGAGTGTGATTGGAATTCTTTTTAAAAGAGTATAATAGATCAGGTTATTGTGGGATAATTATGTTTGTCATTATGGCCAATCAAACTACACCTAAAATCCTCCAGATGGCAGTAAAGGAAGAGCTCAAAGCCTCCACATGGCAATAAAGCAAGACTCCAAAAATCCTATGTGTCAAAACCTGGTGAGGGATACAGCTTTAAATATATATAATAGATAGAAAATATGTACTTATCTAATTTCTTTTTGCGAAATGAGGATTTGAATTAGACAAAAAATTTTTTAGAGACAGAAAAAAACGTGTAATAAATTAACACATGATAAAGAAGTACACAATTTTTTCTGAAGTCAACATGCATTAACAACAACAACATTGTTCCTCTTGTAATGTCGTCCAATGGAGCTCCTGCTGTTCCCTCCTAGCCTCCCCCACTTCATCTTCACGAATTAAATTGCTGATGCTGCTATCTGTGGATCACAAAGACCTGTATACAGTGATTGATGTCGTTGTTTGGAACATCCTGTCCACTTTAATTATTGCGGGCTGCTCTAGTTTTGAAAATTCCTTGTAATCTATCTCTAGTATAACTGAGGTTGTTGCATTAAAAATGAAGGTCTGTACTGGGTTTGTTCGTGACCTCAGATGTCTTCGTTTATTCCCCCGAAGGCCTCCGTTTTGTGCTCGGATTGATTTGACTGTCACTGGGATGTTTTCGGGCCGAAAATACGAAAATTTGCCTAAGTCCTGAAAAATTCCAAGAAAACTCCAGGAAACCCCACAATGCCTTTAGCATGATAAGTAGACAGATAAATGGTCCTAACGACCTTCAAAAAATTTTTTTGGGTTGTTTTTTTTACTTTAAAACGTGATGAAGTTCGGACGCGACAAATGACAATGACATGAAAATGGGTCCGCAAAATTTAGGTGCTAACACCCAGCCACCATCTACTCATTGCTGATAATTGATGTAAGTTTTTCCTGCTGCTGCTAGTCTCGCAAGTGCAAACTATGTGCCATAGATGAAGCATATTCCCCACTTTCCATACCTATATATATGGAATTGAATCTGTTCATTAACCTTCTCTTTTTGGATTTTCGATCTACAAATAAAAGTCAGATTTGTCTATTGGACAGAAATGAGGTTTTTTAAAGGAACTAACATACCATAAACCATCAGGTAATTGAATGTTTTCAAGATACTTCACTCCATGTGCCATGAAATTCTCAATTTCTTTCCTTTCTATGTCCCGGAAACAATTTCGTAAATATCACCATTGCAAGGGACAGACGATGATGTACATCATAGCTGTGGTGATCATTTTAAGATCAGTCAAAAGAAATTCACTGAAAAATTCTATACAAATTGATCAAAGTTTGTAGAAAAGATTAAAGGGGGAGAATGAGAGAAAAATAATGATCTTAATTATTGATAATTCTGTTGATATCATTGATTTCTTATTTATAGAGTTTACAAGACATAAATAAAATGTAGATAATCTTATATTAACATTCAATCAACAAAGAGAATGCTAATAAAGAAACAATTCAAATTATGCTAGGATGAGGGAGCTAATTGCTCAATCCCGTTGGCATGGTTCCCTTAATCTTGGAAAATCTCCTAGCTTAATTTGAGCCTTGATGTGAGCATTAACTTTCTATGAGTCATGCTAACACTCCCCCTCAAGTTGTACATGGATAACTAATATGGCCAACTTGATAGGTTCATGAGTCATGACAATTTTTTTTTTGACACCAACCTTGTTTCCTCTCCTATATGATTCGGTGGCTGGTGCACAATTTTTTTCATGAAGCTTTTTAGGATAAAGCTTAAAACCTAGTCAAGCTTTTGTGGATAAAACAAGAAACTTATTATGGGTTTTAAGGAAAAATCCAAACCCAAATCTGGTTTTTAAGGAAAAAAACTCTAAACCATAATGAGATTTTTATGGACAAAGCTCAAAACCACAGTGAGGCTTTTATGGACAAAGCTCGAAACCGCATGATGCTTTTAAGTACAAAGTTCGAAACCTATGCTAACCTTTTTGAAAAAAGCTAGAAACCACATAATTCTTTTAAGGATAAAGCTCGAAACCACATCTTCCCCTAAGAGGATGATTTTTTTTTTTTGAATGGGAGGTTTTGGTGTTTTTTGGTTTTCTCTTTTTTTTTTTTTTTTTAATCCGGTGGGCGAATATGAGTATCATGTTGCCCGCCAGCACCGGATGCATTTGATGAAAAACTCTAAGCAGGATATTCTGCTCAGCTACCATGTAGAAAAGGATAAAGGAGAAGAATGAGAGAAAAATACTGATTTTATTAATAATTCAATTGATACCATTGATCTCTTATTTATAGAGTTTACAAGAGACATATAAAAGGAAGATCATCGTACATTTATACTCAATCAACAAAGAGAATACTAATAAAGAAACAATTCAATTATGCTAAGATCAGGGAGCTAATTGCTCAATCTCGTTGATGTTGGCCTAAACTTGGGTTAATTACCTTTTAAAGCTAAATTGTGATTTAACCATATTGAGTCATAGTGTATAAATGATTTTGATGATTAACAAATTACAAATGTGCTTTGAGTTTTGTCTTGTGTTGATTTTAGCTTACAGGAAGAAATATGGTTTCTGATAAACCATATCGCAAAAAAACACGCCAGATGGTTTTTGTTGCAACCATATCTCGGAGCTGTCACTTTTAACTTTTCCAGCAAGTTGCGTGTGGTCCTCCAAGCATTTTAAACCCACTTCCAATGGCCTGAATTGGTGAGCAAGTAAGAGGGAAGACTTTATGGAAGTGCAGATGACTTTATCACCCAACTCTTACTCAAGTCATAAAGGTGGTCCAAACTTTCTATTTATGGAAATACTTTGCAACCAAGGAGTTGATATAGCACAAATGGTCCCAATTTGAAGCAATAATGAACTGAAGTCAACTAGTAGTTCAAAGAGTCGTTGCAGCTACTTTCCTCCGAACTCAAATTATATAAAGAAGGTCCTTAACATCTCTGGAAGACCATCCCAGCCATCGTGCAAAATCTGAATTCATACTTGTGCTTACAATTGTGGTTTCAAAATCTGATTTTTCTACTTGTATTGCAAAACACATTCAAAGGGTAATTTGATTGAGCAGTTACTTGCTTCTTACCTTCCTTTTTCTTTTTTAAGAATTGCCTCTATGTTGTGAATTAGGCCCCCTGGACGTGGGGTAAGAGCTGGTCATTAACCAAATGACCGTTTATATTGTACTCTTTAAAAGTGCTCAATAAAGTCATCGATTAGCATCAAAAAAAAAAAGGTAGTTTGTAAGCAAGTCTTGGTTTAGATTTGCTGGGAACTCAAGTCTAGGATTAGAATTGAGGGTAGGTTAGAGCTTAGCTTGTGAAAATTTTGTAAAGGTTTGAGCTTAGCGTAGAAAAGCTCGTGTTTGTAAAGGTTAAGGTTGAACCCGCAAAAACCTAAACATAGTGAGTGTTTGAAATCCTAAAGGAAGGAACCTTTAGGTAGTGGAGGTACTTGGTGAGGGAGAACTACTATAAATCTCTTGTGTTATCTTTCCCTTCCTCTCTTCACTTGCATTCTAACTTTAAAACACTCACCAAGCATTACCCGGATCCGGTTTCATAAAAACCAGATCTTTACTGTCCAAAAAAGTTAAAAGCCGAATTCACCCCTCCTTTCTTAGGCACTTTTGTGCCTACAGTTGACATGGTTCCCTTAATCTTGGAAAATCTCTTATCTTGATTTGAGCCTTGATGTGAGCATTGATTTTCTATGACTCTTAGCCAATAAAATTATAATTCATACTCATCCTCAATGACAATATTCTCAAAACATTCCGTATGGTTGATTTTCTGGAGTCAAAATGCAAACCAAACAAAAAAAGCTAGATGAGATAATTTGTAGCAAACATTATTTTTAAGACATTTGATACATTGGGGTAAAACATGTAAAACAAAACAGAGTAACTATTGTTCTCAAAAAAATAATACCTCTAACCACAATTCTGCTCTTATCGGCTCCCACCTAGATAAACCATCTATTGGGCCCTACAAGAGATATAATAGGAGTGCATTTCAAAAGAGAAACAAAATACTTTGACAAAGCAGCAGAGGCAGAGGAATGTGAAAAAAATTTTCATATACTTTAAAAAAATTAATATATCTTAGTTGCATTTCCTATTTTTTCATCAATGAACTCAGGAGTTAACATATTAGCGTAAAGAATGCACTGCATAAAAATATTAAGTTGCTAAAAGAGTATATTTAGTCATTTTTAACCCAACTTGGGTTTTTCTATCTTGTGCCCTAGGAGCACATGATAAGCCACTAAATAAGGAAATAAATTCCCACAATTAATAAATATTATTCTCGTTGTGACTGAAATAACCTTTCATTGTGGGAATTCATTTCCTTATTTAGTGGCTTATCATGTGCTTATTTTAGTCACAACGAGAATGATATTCATTAATTGTGGGAATTTATTTCCTTATTTAGTAGCTTATCATGTGGCCCTGGGGCACAAAATAGAAAAACACAACTTGATATACCTTACCACACATCCGGTAGGGTATTTACTGCTTTCATCTTCATAATGAATATGCTTCATGGTTACTTCAAGTGCCTTTTTGCCTGTTTGCGGATCAATTTGTTCCGAGATTAATTAAAGATTATCCAAGAGGAAATTTAGATTGAAGAGTGGGGATAATATAGATCCTCTTGCAGTAGCAAGTTTAAACTGATCCATTACTTGTATTGGGTTAAAAAAATGTACATCTTTGTTTAGTTTATTACCTTTGCACATAGAAGGCGCGTTTGCTTCCAATTAATGGTCTCATAAGGCTGAAGGTGAAGTTCCTCTCTCAATCGTATTATTTAGGGGGGTGAATGAACAGACAAATCTTTTACCATATAAACAAGAGATGGGCATATAAACTAGATGAAGAAAATTATACATAACAAAGTGACTAACGTTTGAGAAAAAGAATTATCTTCATTCAAATGGATAATAAAGAGACCCAAGCATAGAATTAGAATAATATAATATATTTCATTTATAGATATGAAAAGAAGGTCTAAGGTCTAATAATAACTATGCATGAAAAAAAACTAAGCCTCGATATAATTAAAAGTTTAATATTCCATATATTGAATGAGATGCTTTTACATTAAAAAAAAAAGATGAAAAATCTTACACATTAAGTGTAACTAGTCTCCTAGACACAGCGGGTGCCATGTTGATGTCAATTGATATTTTGGAATGTGAAAAACGAACAAAATAGAATGAAAAAATAATTACAACACATAATGTAACAGTCCGGGTAAAAATTTATATTTTTACCGGACTGTAAAATACTTGGCACAGTAATTTACCATGTAAAAATAATCTTGGGAAGTATTTTATGGTAAACCGAGCATCAGATTTCGGTTCCGAGTCTCGAACCATACTTCAGATTTTTTTACGGAATTTTCCGGAGTGGGTAAACCGTAAAAAGACGATTATACCCCTAGGTTAGTATTACTACCAAGAAAAACTAGAAAGGGCAAATAAGTCTTTTGCTATAAGAATATTGAATAATAATAATAATAATAATATTAACAAAAAAATAATAAAAAAAATAATAATAAAAGAATAATAGAAATAATAAATAATAATAATAATAATGATAATGATAATGATAATAATCATAATATTAAAAAAAAAAACTTTTGCTGGCTTAGTTTCTTTCCAGCTCAATGGTGCATGCTCCCTCATGATTTCACTCGGTTGAAGAAATGTGGCAGACACTCTCTTTTTTTTCCTCAGCCTTCCTCACGTGTTCCTTCTTCTTCTTCCTGATTATAAGCTATAGTTTTTTTTTCTTCCAAACCATAAACACCAGCACCCACTGTAGCTTCCAACTTCACACACACAGCTTACTCATCCTCAACAGTCTATACCCAGTAGCTACCCATTCCCTTCTTTCTCCGTACAAGTCTTCCCTTTTATTTATATAAAAAAAAAAGAAAAAAAAGAAAACAAAAGTACGCAGCATCATCATCTTCTTCTTCTTCCCTCGCGTCACCACCGGACCGGACCACCACCCACTGCAGCACGCACCAACTGCAGCCGAACCACCGCCGTGCCTGCACCAGCAAGGTCGACCGTCGCTCCAGTTCCCCTCCTCCTTACTGCACCGCCTCGCTCAGCCCTGCCACCGACGACGACGCCGAGCAGTGCCGCGCCGCCTCTTCTCCTCGCCGCCCTTGCACCCTCGCTCGTCGCCGCCTGCAAACCACCACGACACCGACCTCTCTCACGCCGCCGCACGTGTTCACGTCGCGATACGCCACCACCAGCGTACAACCCACCGGTCACCGCTGCAAGCTCCACTGCCGCACGAGCTGCGGTGACAAGCAGGTCACGTCCCGCCCTTCCTTCCCCTCGCGTCGCACCTTCGTCCCTCACCACACCTGCAGCCGCTCGCCGTCGCCCGTCGCCGTGCAGTGACACTCCCGTCTCCTCCTCACTTCGTTGCAGAACCGGCAGGAGAGAAGAACCTGGTGAGTAGTAGATGAGCTGATGGGTTGTGTGGATGTGGACGCATAGTGGGCTCAAGCTTGGACTTGCATCATGGCCTAGTCCTTGTGACTTGGGCCTACATCAAAGTCCTTAAATCCAAGCTGGGCCTGAGTATGGTTATACACATATGATATATATATACATAACTTCAAATTATTATAATTAGTTACCTAGGAAATATATATATGTATATATATACACATTTATATATACTTATATATATACGAAACAGGAACGACAATTATACGCTAACCATGAAGAATATCCTGAAATAATATTCCATAATATAGTATACATATATAGTGAATCTAAAATATTAGTCATGGTGTAACGGTACCATATTAGACAAACACATTCATATCATTTTGTTGTGCACTTATATGATCATATGTTAATACATCTAGGTGAAGAGGACGCGAACGTGGGCTTGGAACCTGCGGGGGAGACTCTCGAGGAATTTATCGACTAAGGTGAGGATAAGTAATTATTTATTTACTGCCCGTAGTACCAAGTTGCTGTTGTTTAATACCTGTGCTATTTGCTTGAATAAATCTTTGTGGCTGTGAATGGTTGTTGTGAGATGGATTTAATTGGAATTTATTGCCATTGATGATGTTGAATTGATGCTACTGTTAACGCTATTGGTAATAATAGAAATGTGGTATTAGTAGGTATTTACTGTTGTTGATGGCTGAGAAAATTGTGAGAGTAGAGTACCGAGGGTACTAGTTGAGAAAGTTGTATTATCCAGACGAGCGGAGAGGCTGTGAGCCTGCTCGGGATAACGAGATAATGGTTGGATGATAGATTTGTAGTAACTAGTCGAGGGAAAAGAAAATAATAAAAAGAAAACACTTAGACATCTAGTAAGTCACAGTTAAATGTTGGAACAGCCAGATGGTAGTCTTAGATTATGGTGCTGGGGGAGAGTTAGTGGCTAGTGCCTGCTCCCTGTCTGTACCAAGTTATTGTTATTGTTTGGGTACTGGGGGAGAGTTAGTGGTTGGTCCTGCTCCCTGTCTGTGCCAGTCATTACGTGGAGGTACCGAGGAGGGGTCCACAGGCTAGCTAGCTTGACTACCAGGCGACGGCCACCATTTGACTAGTGATAGGGGCCCTGATAATAAAATTGGTATAGCGTGTCTAGGATCACAGAAGGTGTTATTTAGGGTTCGTGTGAACTTAAATTTATTTTTGATGGTGTGACTTGGATTATTTACGGTTGCTTGTATATGTATATCTGCTTATGGATTTTACCCGGTGAGCACTTCGGACTCACCCCTCGCCTGCGTGACCTGGTCGCGTAGTTTGATTTTGCTTAACTCAGGTACGTTCGAGGCAAGCTGTGGCGCACCCTCTGCCAGTCCCGGATCCATCCTGCGGTGCATTGCTATTGTTGCTTTGTTGTATTGTAATAAGACTTCCGCTGCTTGCATTTTACTACTCGTCTCTGATGCTCGTTATAATAATGTCTCCGTGCCGGAACTATTACTGTTGATGTATGATGTACTGTTATTGTATTATTGTTGTTGGTTATGACATTTACCATTTTGGTTACTGTGATAGTATGTAGTCCCACGTGTTTACTGTGTATAACGGTAAATACGGGTCGGGGCGTTTCACATAAGTATTTAAATTTAAAATTTTATATTATAAATAATTAAAATATAATTTATTTTTATTAATAGTGTAATTAATTAATATATTAAATATATTGGATGTAAAATTAGAGACAAAAAAACTCCAATTAAACATGTAAAAAACTGGGGACGTTCTCTATAACTGTCATGAATTGTTCCATTAAGATTTGGTGGAAAACACCGAAAGTTTAATCCTCCAGCAATACAAAGTATAGGAAAATGAAAAAAGACATGACTTCCTACACCACCAAAACGCTCAATCTTCATTTTTGGCAACATATTTGCCATCAACTCTGAATGAGGAATCGAATTGGTCTGTTCATGGTACAGAACCAAGTAACAAATGAGAGATTAATTAAACATGCTAGCAATTAGCAAATATTCTCGGAAACTCTATACAACCAAACATTAAAATAAAGGAATTAAGCGCAAACAGTAAAAATCGAACAGACAAATCCAGTCCCATTGAATGAGAATACCTTTTGCTCAGTTAAGGTATCGAGTTGCATATCATATTCAACTTGCTAAAACTTTCTCAGCTTCTTTATCTTCATTGATCTCATTCTCTTTCAGATACCAAATGTCACTATGTCAATTTCATTCCCATGCATATCAAATCAATATCATAGCAAAAATACTTTAACCCCATTCCAGTATAGGAATCCTCGTGATCATAATCGTGTCTATACCACTGGCAGTTTTTCACGAAATATAGGAACACTAGAAAAAGTAAGGACAGAGATACAAACAGTTAAAAAGAACTAATTTGATATTCTTCTTCCACATTATTTTCAGCAAGCTAGGCTAAATTTTCAGGGGGGGCCATGTTGGAAACAAATCAAACTAAGAAGCACAAAAACGAAGAGGATGTTTACTCATAATACGATATGGACCAACTTTAATATATGCACGATAAATTTTATCTTATTTTTATTATATTAGTCGAGGAAAGTGAGACTCGAACCTGAGACCTCACCCCTATTGTGCTTTTTGGCGCATGAGTGTCAATGCGCTACAAGTCTATTGGTATAAATTTTATCTTATTGATCAATTGGGTGTTGACAGAATGGAGGATGTAATTCAGAATCACGCTGTAATAAAGTAATATCAAAATTTTTAACTTTTCAAACTTTCAAATGACACTCAAGCTCCAAATTTCCAACAAGAGGAGTAGAAAATTGTTTATTATCAACAAGTTGAAGAAGAGCTTATGTATTATTGTTGTCAGAAGGAGCTAAAGCTTGTGTACCTTGAAAAATCGGCATTGGCATTGAAAATTGTACATCGTCCTCTTTTTTTTTATTTGGTTTTCTTTTCAATAATGAATTAATTCTCTTAAATTTGTCCATATGTAAAATAGAAAACCTAAAATTGAATAATTAATCAAATTAAATTACATGGAGACAAATATGTAATAGTAATAATCTTTAAATACAAAATTTTTAATTATGTTTATGCAATCAATAGAAGAAAATAATAATTTTTTGGAGTAAAATAGAAAAATCCTTACTTGTTTTTTCTTTGTCCTTCCTTTCAAATCGAATTGGGAAACAAATGGAGAATGGGGAAGAAAGGCGCTGCCAAAGCACCAGGTATAAAAGATTTGTTTTTTTTTTCCTACGGAAGGATAAACCGAGTAGAAGATCTGTAAACTTTGGTCTTCTAATAGAAAAATAAACTATTGTGTATTTTATAGTTTTCAATTTTTCTTTCTGGGCCTGCAACTAACAATCCAATCTGTAATTAAATGTTGGAAGACGCTGGCACTCACGGTTGAAGAGTAAAAGTTTATTAAAATAATAAATATGATTGATTATATAATTATGAAATTACTAAAATACGCCTCGTTAGAAAAAGAATTCAAAAAGCCAAGGGGTGGCCGTGACCCCCCGCGCCCCCCCGGCCCACCGGCACTGACCTTCAGCCTTTTATCCTCTTTTGTATTGCAAAGTTCAACCTTACGATTTGTTGTCGCCTCAGGCTTAGATTTCTTCCACTCAGGTTTCTTTACTTTGACATTTTCAACCTCAATGGTGCCATTCCTGTAGCATTGTCATCCCTAATCAAATTCCCATTACCAGCATCTACTTCTACATCTAGTGGAGTAGCAATATTAACGGGGAGTATAAATATAGGCTCACTAATCCTAAGAAACAATTTCATACTGATCTAATTTGACCTTAAGCAAAAAAAAAAACGAAAAAATTAAATGCATTAATTGGGATGATAATAGAAACGGAAATAGATGTCAATCAAGAAGGAAAGAGATTAAATAGATGACCCCGAAATAACTTGTTTACAAAATTTGAATTAAAAATTACAACTATCTAACTATATCTTGCATGGTTTTATTTAAAAAATAATTAACTAAATTAAATAGGCTAATTATTTCTAATGCTCTCCACTAATAAAATCTTCTCCCTAACTATGCTAAAATAATGATTATATAAATAGGTTTAGGACGACATAATTACGAATATTGGTTTGCTTAATTATGATTTATTACCCTTTATTTTTCTTTTATAAAATTTTTATATTCTTTTTACACTAATAACTAATTTTGATTCCTTAATGTATATATTACATTGAGAAGAAGCCTTGTTTTGCATTTAGATTTAGTTTGAAAAGGAAAGAAATTTTGCTATTAATGCATTAATTTGAAATAGATTCATTAGTTTTCTTTTATTTGACTTCCCTGTATAATTTCCTAAGAAGAGGGAAAATATCTAATGCATTAATGAGGAGGAAGGAATGAATTTTTGGTACTAATGCATTCATTTGAAAAGGATATATTGATTTTAATGCATTATTATTATTTATTTCCTTTGAAATGTATTGATTCTTTCCAAAACAATCATAACTTTCTAAATATAAAAATAATATAAATCAATATTATATATAATAAATGAGAGAACTAGAAAATGTTGTTTATAAATCATATTCTCATTACAAATTCGTTTCTAATGACATGTGTCATCTCCACATGATGCCACTTGTTTAGATAACAAAGCACCTTGAGGAAAGACTCTGCTATTAAATAGTATATTAAATTATAAAATACTAAGGATGTATGGGATGAAAAAAATTATGACTCAATGAAACATCAAGTACAAAAACATTTACCTTTGAATAGATGAAAAGTTTTTTGTATTATGAAACTTCATCTTCTATTTATTGTTCGCATTAGATGTTGTCCATCAAATTAAAACACAAAGTTGTTATTGAAAGAACACAAAAAAAGAAAAACAAGGTAAGGAAAAGAAGAGAGTGCGAAGGGTTGTAAATGGAGACTTTCTCCTCTCGGATAAGAGCCAAAATTCTCTAGCTTTTGTTATTCTTTTAGCTTATCTCTTCCTCCATTTCTATTATTATTACTAATTATTGATTATCAGTTTCTACACTTCTTTTCATTCTTTTAGCAAAAAGAAAAAATTAACAATCAAATGTTTAATTGATTGGCTTTTGAAGTTTGACATTTTATGTTTTGTCACCCATCCTAGAATTGCTCCAAATCAAGCGCGTTTAACTTTGGAGTTTTTCTAGAATGAGCACGGAAAAGGTAGGTGCACCTTTGTTGATATAGTTAGTACCCATCAAACCATTTAAGCTATTCTCAATTGTACAGTCTCATACCTATACAACCTCGAAATCACTTCATTTGAGCTATTCTTAATTATACAGTCCCATACTGTGAATACCCGACCCAAAATCACTTGGGCCTATTTACCTAATCCTTTCACCTTCTTCCTCGGGTCAATCCCATGACATTGGAGTCGCCACCCAAATTTTATTAAGGACAAAACTTGGAAAAAACCTTCATGTGACTCCATAAGGCTGCATGGTCATGGCGAACCAAAGTCATGGGATCGGGGGTTCGTCATAGATGGGAAGGTGTTAGGCACCCATCCGTGTTGGGTCGAGACTATGTGCAATTACAAAATGCAAGTGTGCCTTGTGCAAGTGTGGAAGTGTGAAAAATAAAAGAATGGGGGAGAAGAAGAAGATTTGGCTTGCATCCCGTTGTAAAACCGAGACTACCTACGTACCCGAGTGATCGGGGTCAAAGCCACGTAGTTCTAAACATGGCACTTATCAGCCACTTACATCATCAAGAGCTACAGCATATAGTCAACAAAGAATCAATAAAAAAGAAAGGTTTAGTGTTACCTCTTGTAGCCCTCCTCTAGCTCCTTACAATGGGTCGAGTTCTACACCCACCTTCTTGCCGTTCCTAAGCTCAATGGATGATCTTCTTCTTGACTCCTCTTTGCTAATCTATTGCTGATGCTTCTCACGAAATTCCTCCAAAGTTTCTGCCTAAGAATGTGTTTCTAGGCTTGGAGATGTAGAGTTTCTCCAAGCACTCAAGGCTTATGGGTGTGTATGTGAGAAAAGTTTTTTTGATCCCCTTGAAATGTGTGTGAGGGGTCCCATTTATAGTGTTCTAGGAAGCCTAGGGACATGGACCTACTTAATGGTGAAGATTATACCCGAAAATCTGGTCCAAAACCGTGTAGGATCAAATTAGAAACAAAATCAGAGAAAATCGGAGGTTCTGGGCACCTATGACCGCCGCTGCCGGCGGTCATCATTTGGATGACCCCCAGTGCCGGCGGTCATGTGAGGATGACCGCCAGCACCTGGCGGTCGTTGCGAGATGACCGCCGGTCACCCCGCGTGTCACTTGTTCTTTCCTTTTTCAGGCCCCAATCCCCCTAATTCAGCTCTGATTTGATCCTACCGCGTAATCAAACCCCTAATCAACCCAGAATCACTCCGTTACTTGATTGTGTACTCCTGAAAATCATTCCATAATTAATAGATTACACATTGACACCCATTCAAGCCAAAATCATACCAAAAACACAAAATCTAATTAAATGATGATTTAACTCTGATTTTCCACAACTTGGTCCCTTTAACCCATCCTCAACCCAAAGATAAATCATCTCATTAAAATTAGATTAAAGATACATAAAAGGCCAAAGTAATGAAATAAACACATTTTAGTGTAAATAAACCTTATTATATATTTTTACCCTAAGATTAAATCATCTCATTAATCCTAGCATTCCAATATACAAAGGCTCAAATCACCAAAATGTATTATTTCCACTAAAATAAATTCTTGACGTGCCTTACTCCTAGGACCAAATCATCTCATTAATCCTAAGTTCCAACATGTTCAAAATCCAATTTTAGTAGAAAATACATGGGTCAAATTTGGGTGTTCACAGATGCCTCTCGTTGATGAGTCCTTAGAGACTAAGGACGAAACAACGTAAGAAAGGAACAACCGAATTTGAATGGCAGATGCAAGTGGTGTGTGCCATGAATTTTGAGCAGATATGCTCTTGGTTTCAAAATTTGGGACAGCTATGCCACCAAGACACAATCCAAATCATTCAAAATGATGGGGAAACCATACCCCCAAATGCGTAATCTTCTCAAAATTTTGGGCAGCTATGCCCTCAGGAGGTGATCAATTTTACACTTCGGGAAGCTATGCCCAATGATGCATGATTATTTTAAAACCTCGTGGCAGTTATGCCCCTAATGCATAAAAAGTCAGATAGCTATGCCCCTTGTGTGCAATCAATTCGAAACATATGGGCAGTTATGCCCTTGACGTGACCAATTTTGGAAACTTGGACAGCTATGTCCTCAATTTGCAATAAACTTAAGAAAACTGGGCAGCTATGCCCCTGGTGTAACTATTTTTGGAAACTCGGGCAGCTATGCCCTCGATGTAGTTAACTTCAAAAATTTGGGGAGCTATGCCCCTGACATAATTAGCTTCACAAATTCGGGCAGCTATGCCCTTAACATGATCAAATTAACAAATCAGGCAGCTATGCCTCCATGCAATCAAATTCAAAAACACGGGCAGCTATGCCCTTCATGCAACCAAGTTAAGAACTCGGGCAGCTATGACCATCAATTAAACTTTGAAAGCTCGGGTAGCTATACCCTTCAAATTTAAAAATTTGGGCAGTTATGCCCTTTATGCGATCAAAGTAAAAACTCAGGCAGCTATGCCCTTCATGCAATTAAATTCAAAAACACCGGGCAGCTATGCCCATCATGCAACCAAGTTAAGAACTCGGGCAGCTATGCCCTTTAAATTCAAATATTTGGGTAGCTATGCCCTTCATATGCTCTACTTCAAAAACATCCGGGCAGCTATGCCCCTCTCAATAATTTGGGCAGCTATGCCCAAGGTGTAATCAACTTTGAAAATATGGGCAGCTATGCCCTCCTCAACTTCAATAATTAGGGCAGCTATGCACCTCATGTTCAAAAAAGTCCGGGCAGCTATGCCCTTGATGTACTTAAATCAAGAATCGGGACAGCTATGTCCTTCTCAATGACACAGGCAGCTATGCCTTTCATGCAGGCAAATTCAAAAACTTGGGCAGCTATGCCCCTTGTGCTTAAAAACTCGGGCAACTATGCCCCTGATGTATCAAAAAGGAATCCGAGCAGCTATGCCCATCATGCAATCATGAACTTGGGCAGCTATGCCTTTCCATTTCAAAAACTTGGGCAGCTATGCCCTTGATTTAAAATCGACTCAAAAGGTTCGGGCAGCTATGCCCCTCAGATGTATAAAACCTCGGGCAGCTATGCCCCTGATGAACTTATATAAAAAACAGGACAGCTATGCCTATGGTACAATCAACTTCGAAAATGCGGGCAGCTATGCCCTCTCTCAACATTAGAAAATTAGGGCATCTATGCCCCTTATTCAAGTTCGAAAAACTAGGGCAGCTATGCCCTTTGCGCATCCATTCCAAGAAACATGGGCAACTATGCCCTTAGGATCAGATATTAACTCTAATGGGGTAGCATGCCCCGAAAATCACACAATTCAAACCATGGGGTAGCATGCCCCTAGCATCATTTCACCAAAAAAAAGGTTGGGCCTTACAACTTGTTTCATTGAGAATGCTCAAACTCATCAACAAAAGTTGGGGCTTACATCTCCTCGAATGCCCAAGCTCACATCACGACTCATCAACAAAAGTTGGGGCTTACATCTTCTTGAAAGCCCAGGACAACGCACATTAACTTTATAAAAATTGGGCCTTACATCATCTCAAGAATGCCCCTAACAACAACATATGAATTTTGGGTCTGGCAGGGCCCACATACAAAATATCATAAATCCAAGCAATGTGTATATGAGTGCCTCTTGGTTTTCAAGAAAGGGTTTTGCTCTCTCTTCTCTCTCTTTTCTCTCCCTCTTTTCTTTTCTTTTTCAAAATTGGATTTGGGTATCTCTTTTCTTTCTTCAGGCTTTATTGAGTTTAAGATTCTATTAGACAAATCCTGGGGTACCTAGGGACCTTCTTCAAAACTCGTTCGAATAATTCTAAGGCAAAGATGAGTGAAGATTCTCGTGAGAGAGTACACCAGCCAAGGAAAGGCATCCTTCAAATGTGCAAACATGATTTTGAGCTAGGGGTAGATGATGTCGTTCTACTTGTGCCTTGTAGATGTGGATGAAACCACAATTCATGCTGCTATCAAGCCCTCAGATAATGATCACTATGTGCTTTGTCCTCGTTCACTCTTCTGTTTTTCACACTTCTCAAATTTACCGGGACCCCTCTCTATGCATGCCAAAAAGTAGTCAATGATTTCATTCATACTAAGGTGACTGCAAACTTTTTTGTGACAGATCAATTCTTGGTTAAATGGTTGGACCATTGGTAGAACAGGTGTCAAAGCTTAGTTTATCAAGAAAGTTCGACTTGGAAAGGGAGGGGATTTTTGTTTTGACCGCACCTTTATTTTAGATTGCCTACATATTCCTAAACATAGCACTCTTTTTGATTTTTTCTTTTTAATAGGAACACCTCTGCTTAAAAGACCTGCTTTGATTGAAATTTGGGTCCCCATTCATATGTGAACTTTGTAAAAAAGGGGGATGTATGAACTTGTCGATTTCATGGATTGGTGATCTAGAGGGTGTTCCTATTTTTTTCTCCTTTTTTCTTTTTTTTTTGGTGCTATGTTTAAGAAATCAGGTCCCCGTAGTTCGGGTGAAGACGGGCCAGATGTCTCACCTTTCAAAAATTTTCCCATTGATCAAAATCAGACTATTTTAGGAAAGCTTCTCCTCCCAAGTCTTTAGTGAAGGTTGTGTTTGAAGGTTGGTGTCTAGTTCACGGTTTTTAGGTGTGGCTGCTCCATTCAAGCACTACTCTATTTCTAAAACAGGAGGCTTCTTGCTTATGGCCTCGGCCAGGATCCTAAAATCTAGTGTGGAGCCACGTTGATAAGCTGGGTTTCAATGGCTTAACTTTGGATTGATCCATTTAGAAGTTCGGCAAGCCAAACTTGAAATGTTTGCAAAATCCGTTCACCTTAGCATAAACTAGGTCATTTTCTAAATCATGAATTGCAATCATCGAGATAGGAAAGAAGAGGCACATTTTATTGATTAAGTGAACACGTGACACAAAAGCAAAGTCATAAAAAATGATGAACAAAATTTCACTTCTTTCAAACATAGCAAATACTATCGCTTATCAGCCCTCTCACATCTCTACTTCTTTTGGGGACAAGACTATCTCATTTTGTTCCACCAGATCATGGATTTCGTGACGGAGTCTAAAAAAATCGTTCGTGGCATGCCCGGCCGCTTGGTGAAATTCACAAAACTTATTCCGGTCCCCTCTAATCGAAAACTCAGGTTTCGGCTCCAAAGGCTGCAACAGGTTTACCTCCATGCATTTCTTGAACATCTTTCCCAAAGACATAGGAAGAGGGGTGAATTTCCTAAATCGTGACCCAACTTGCGCCGGTGTCTGGGTAGTCATGTGATTTACTTCAACAGACTTGTTTCCTTGTGCTGAGCTGAAGTTCCGCCTAGGGGTAGTAGTGTCCACTGCTACTTTGATCTTGCCGGAAGCAATTGCATCCTTCAACTGTGTCCCTACCCTAATGAGGGCTTTGAAATCAGCATAATAATTGCCAACCATACGATCATAATACATTGGTTGAAGGTTCTCGATCACCATTTTCACTTGCTCCTCTTGTGGGGGTCGATTCACCATTAAAGACGTCTTGTTACGCCACCTTGTGATAAAGGCTGAGAATGTCTCTTGGGCTTCTTGCTTAGTCATCTCGTGATCCCTCTTGGTCACATCCACTTCGGTATTGTAGCTGTATTGGTTCAAGAACTCTTTGCAAATGTCATCCCACTTGCTCACCTTGCTCTCATCCAAATTCATGAACCACTTTAGGGCTGCTCCTGATAAAGTCCTTTGAAACAACTGGGCCATCAACTCGGGCCCAATCCTCATAGGTTACAGCATCCTAACATAGATCTTCAGATGAATTCTTAGGCATCCCATTCCATTGAATTTCTCGATGTCCGACATCTTGAACTTTTCAGGAAGGCGGGCTTCAGGGAACAAAGATAAATGTTCCAAGTTCCAATCATCCTCTTTACTCTTCATGGCTTTCAGCAATTCTTCCACTCTTCTAAGCCTCTCCTCATCTCCTTTAGATTCCTGTGTCACCGAGTCATCATCCTGGATGACCACCACATTGTTTTCAACGCCTGGTTTCGAGCCTTGTCCCCCATCACTCCTAGGGGACACCATCTTCCCTTTCTTCAAGGCCAATAGTGCATCTCTGACATTCGGATCTTTTAGGAGATCCAAGGATTCCTCAGCCACATTGGTCTTAGCAACGTTGTCCTCACTCATCTTGCCTTAGTATTTGACTCACAGGGTGTCAGGGTCCGCGGTACTCCAGAGGCTTCTTGACTCCACGAAAATTAGAGCTAAAATTAACCTGCAAGAAATGTGTCAATGGGCTAATCAAACTCTGGAGGATTTATTAACTTGGGCCCTTTACCCCATCCTCAACCCAAAGATAAATCATCTCATTAAAATTGGATTAAAGATAGATAAAAGGCCCAAGTAATGAAATAAATACATTTTAGTGTAAATAAACCTTATTATTTTACCCTAAGATTAAATCATCTCATTAATCCTAACATTCCAATATACAAGGGCTCAAATCACCAAAATGTATTATTTCCACTAAAATAAATTCTTGACGTGCCTTACTCCTAGGACCAAATCATCTCATTAATCCTAAGTTCCAACATGTTCAAAATCCAATTTTAGTAGAAAATACATAGGTCAAATTTGGATGTTCACACATACCTGTATAATTACGAAATCTCTCCAACTGTGCAGCCTCATCCCTATACAGTCTCAGGATCTCTCCTATTCTGGTATGGATTCGGTTCATTCATGTGCCCCTCCGCCTAAAGCCTGCTGGAAGCCGCTCCTTATCCATGCTCATTCCGGCACCGGCCTACACTTCCCGGCCTCATAGACCCCGGGGTGTCACAGGCCCACCAGCTTTCGCTAGGTTCGTCCCGGAACCCTGCACCATACTAGAGGTGTCCTGGAGCTCCGGTACCAGCTGTAAAGTCCCGGAGAGAGGGGGCTTTCTTATACTAGAGCATAAGAAACTTTGATGTTCATGTTAAGTATGGTTTTGGGAATAGATTCAGGAGTATGAGTTATGTAAAGTTGTTTGGGTCTTGAGGAATCCAAGTTCTTGAAATTATAATTTCGAAATTTTGGTAACGATTGAGTTCTAGTGCCTAATGGTATGTTCCGGGAGTTATACAATTGTGGCTAAAGTTGGTGAGAGGGGGAAATGCTTTGAGGTTTGGAGCATGAAATGGATTATGGATTTTTGGTCCTGAGGTTTTCGAAATACGAATGATGATCTTGTTACTTAGTAACAATTTTTTAGGACGGTATGCGTAATGGAGCAAAAGTTATGGGTATATTTGCTTGAGGAAAGTATCAATGATGATAATGAAACGGATTTTAGATTCTGATATTATTAATGTTGATGTTGATTGGATAAGACTTATGGGTTAATGCTTTGATCTTATACTCTAAGGATCATGTTTGACTGAAGTTGATAATCGACTTTATATATTCGAGTTCTTTCTTGGAAATGTGATTGGTGGACATGATGGTTCTACTTGGTAGTTTCGGCCAACGGTATTTTGATACCGGATAATTCTTGTTTGTGTCAGTTAAGTACTTGGTTGGTTAACTTGTTATGTTAATTTCGAGGACGAAATTTTGTTAAGTGGGGTAGAACTGTAACGCCCCGAATTTTCGTTTTTAAATTTTTATAGAACTTTCGGAATTTTATTCCAATTTTACCCTCGAAGAATTTCTAGTAATTTTTGGTTAAGGAAATTAAACTATTATCTTTGAAAGTGTTATTTTATTTAAGTTTGAATCATATCTTGTTCGGTTCCGTTGAAGTGTATCGTGTTTCGGTGTAGAACGCGAGTTTCGTAAAATTGTGTTAAAACTACGTAGTTTCGGGTTTAAAGTAAAAATAAAATCAAATAATAAAACCTAACCTATGGGCGCGTTGACTGGGAGGAGAGTTGACCGCGCCTTAGACAAAACGACATCGTTTTGGTCTAGGCCGGCCCTAACCCTTTCCTCTTTCTTTTCTTCCTTTCTCCTATCTCTTCTTTCTTTCTTTTTTTTTTTCCTTTTTCCGCCCGACCCGTTCTCCCTCTCCCCCACGATTTTCTGCCGAAACTTCCTCCCCAGATCGTGGTGCTAACGGATACAAGCCTCCCTCTAATCTCTTTCTGTCTCTTCAATTTCTTCCTTTCTGTTTTCTCTCACCCCTGTTTTTGTACTACCGAAACCATCACCATCAACATCTCATCTTCTTCCTCCTTTGATTTCCGTCGCTTGTCATACGTTGCCGTTGCTGCTCCCTTTTCTCTTCGTGCCTTCGTCACCTGTAGTCGAGTAAGTGCTGACTCTTTCCTTTTCCTTCAATTGATTTTGCTTCTTGCGGTTGTGGGTTCTAACCCGAATGGGTTGTTATTGTTCTATGTGGTGGCGGGTGCGGGTTGTTGTATGGCGATGTTGGATGGTTGCTAACGTGTGGTGATTGGACTGTTACTGGGGACTCGGGTTTAGTCGCCGGCAGAGGTTTCTGACGGGTTGATGGCGGTTGTTGTATGTGCTGCAGTGGTTGATTGTGGCCTGATTTTGGTTCACCAACGTGGGTCTGTTGCGAGTTTGTGGTTGTGTTCGGCTTGGTCGCAGGCGGAGGTGCTTGGGTTCATCTTTGTTTAACAAAATCCAGGTAGACCCAGATTTGCACGGGTCGACTTCTTTAATTCTGATAAGGACTCGATATCGCAATCACTTCTTCAATTCGTTTAGATGCTTGCAGTTGTTGTGTTATTGAATTGGAGGTTCTGTGAGTTTGAATTGGTTTTCCGATTGTAGCAGCAGATTTGCTGTGTTTCTTTCTCGGTTGTTTGTGGAGCTTTTCCGATGAGGTTGACGGGAATCCGGTAGGCTCGAGATTTTCCGGTGAGGCTCGGGCGCTGTTCCAGCGAGTTCAGCAATGAACGGTAATTCCCGATCGATGTATGTTTCATTTTTCCGGGCATGTTATGTTTTGCAAAGGAATTAAGTGATGTATTAAAAATAAGATTCAAATGTTTTAGTGGAAACCGAGTATGGCGAGTTGAGAGACGCGTGGCCGGAATTCCACCGACGCGGATAGGACTGTTAGGCCGGAAAGGCTGGGCTCGGGTTTACTAAGTGATATGATTTTCATGACGGGTCGGGCCTCGGGCCCAAGTGCGTGCACAATGGTGCGCAATGGTGACCATTGGTGTGCCATTGGCGCGTCATTGGTGCCTGCAGAGGCGCGCCCCACCCCAGGGAGTGCTCCCCCCCCCTATAGAGCACTAGAGACTCTTTAGCTTCTTTATTTGATTTATAGATATGGAATGGGCTTTAGGCCCAATAAATGGTAATTATTTTAAGATGGGCTTTGGGCCCAATGAAAGATAAAACCTTATGACTAAATTTAAGCGGACTTTTAGTCTCGGGCTAAGATTGTAAGATTGAACGGGCTTAGACCCATAATTTATTTTAATCGGGCTTGAGGAGTACAGATGATATATCGTTATAGTCACGACATTAGCATATGCATTCACCGTAGTTGATGTGAACCTTATGTGTTGTATTGTGTTATGAATATAGGATTGTCGAGGCAGATTGAGGCTTCGGATTCTGAGGTAAATGTTATGGCCCAGGTGAGGACATATAAACCCTTGTATGCTTTACTGCCTACAACACTCGGAAATAATAATGATGATAACTGATGTGGAATCCTTGTTTGGTGTTATATGCATGTATACTTGTTATGCCTGTTGTGCTATTGCCTAGTTTGCACTGTGAATACAATTAAAAACTGTTGTGATTGGAATTGTGTGCCTGTTTGTTCTCACATGCATAAATTACACTTGAAGTATTTTGTTATGGACTATAACATGAGATTATGTTTTGGGATAGTGTGAGGTTATGGGCCAAAGGCCCGGATATGAGAATAATACACAAAGTTCACACATCCCTGGGTAAACATAATGTATGGCACACAGAACTGTATAAGAATAACTGAGAATAAAATACTTAATTCTACTGTGAAGTTGACCGGTAGCCCGAGGGAAGGTTGGGTACCCTCGGGTCACTTTATGCGGTTTAGCATGGTTACCCCAAGGGAAGGATGATTCGGTAGTTCCTTTCTAGCATAGATAAACGAAATGCTCCCCTGGAAGACTTACACTAGTTAGGTGTGTCTGAGCGCACCCTCAGGGAGCCGGCAGCCAGTCGAGGTTTATCAGTGGTTTATGCCTCAGAATCTACCCCTTCTGAGGTACGACACTTGGGTTCCACACCCGGTTCTGATCAGATGCGCTACCAAGACTTGACCCACAGTGGAGGGCCCTGAATAATAAATACTCAAACTACGATAAGATATTTAATGATAATAAACATTCATCTCTGATAATTCAATTAAGCATAATAACTACCAGATAAATCTGTGTTGTGCACGGTGGCTTGTTTTGTGCACTGTGGCTGTGATTGCCATGTATCGATGTGATTGTAGTTGACTTGTAAATGTATACTTTGGTTTATTTGTTTGCAGTGAGACAGTGGTTGGTCTCACCCCCTCACAGTCTTTATACAGGTTACATGATCGATGATCAGTGGTGCATATCAGCAGGTGGCAGTGTTGTCCTCTCCTCGAGTCGGATCCATAGAGTATATTACATTCATGTTTCTTTATGTATATATATTCTGTTGCATACTCGTATTGTATTATTTATTGTATAATTGATTATTGATCATGTTGATGTTATCGTATCTCGGGCAGCAGGATATTTTTGTCTTTTCACATGTTATAATTAATTTAATTAAATATTTTGGGATACGGGCATTTCATCCAATCCATGTGTAACATGGAGAGGTGACTAGTTAACTAAATAAAAGAGTGGACCTGGATGAAAATGAAGGCTGGAGGGAAGAATCCAGAACTCTAGGGGCATTGGGTTACATCTAGACTAGTCATACAAACCAAGTATCTAAATAAAAGTAATATAAAGAAAACAAAGTCATAAATGATTAATCAATAGACGTCATTCTTTTTTCATGACATCATAATATTAGGCTGCTGGGGCTTGAGTGTGACTTTAATTATATGGAATATAGAGAGCCAAGTCTTCCTTCAACAACAAATGTAAGTGATGGCACCATGTTCAAGAATCCACTTTCTTCCTCTGGTGCAAACTTCACTCATCAAGAATACACTTTTGGCTATCTTCAATCAAGAAGTTCTCACCGGCTGTTTGAGAAGAATCGATATCATCCTGACTGGAGATGTCAAATGCGTTTATATATGAGTAGGTCCCTTCATAACTTTCCTCTCATAGATTCCCGCCAAATTTTTCGAGTTGGAGCTCATTTTGCAACGGGGACAAACAAAAGTCTTATGCGCAAGCGTGTGCGAGCAAGAAAAAGCTATGGAAATTTATAAGCATTTATAGTAGTGACTCAAAGTATTTTTCGTGGATTCCCATTCTTATGGAAATTATGACTTTGATGCTTATGGCATTTGAGTTCTCCAAGGGCGTCTTTGATGTGATTAAGAAAGCACGTGAGACTTCTCTAAGAAAAGGAACGACACACTTATTGAGGTAGGATCGGAAGAGGCAGTGTGAAACACACCATTTCGCACTTCAAGAAAAGTACGCCTTCTTTCCTTATGCTGAATAAAAGAGTATTTAGGAGAACTGTTTGTACCGTTAGAACGGACTACACTACGCTAGTGGGCTTTAGCCACGAATTGGGCTAGGTCTTCTTGAAAGAGCTATGAAGTCGACCCAAAACGGCTAAGACAGGATGGTCCTCCTAGATTTTTTAGGTTTATGAACTGACTTAGGGTTAGAGTTCGGTTATGCGTACAATATAAATAAGGTCTTATATTTATAATTTTTTAGGAACAAAATTAAAGTAATAAATTGGAAAAACATTAATCAATCAGAATAAAAAAACACATTCCTTATACTTTTATCCTTTACTTTTTTTTAATATTTACTTTCTCGAAATTTATTTTACTGCAATTTTTCGTCTCCTTGCCTTCAATTAATTTTAATTGTTTTATCCCTTTATCTTTATACCTGCATTGAGAGTAGTTGTATCTTAGATATATCCGTAACCCCTCCTGATGTGCATGAAATTACATATATTTTACAGCATGCGCTGCAGTGTTTTGGCCTTGCATTCATCATTAATTCATGCATTTAGATGTAAAATCACTTTTTTTTTATGCCAAATCTATCTTTCCTTACCCTTGGATGCTTTCAGGTGCAATTTGGTGCTTTTTGGAGCATATTTGACGATTTTGATCAGCAACGCCCGCTGCTGAAGAAACTGGACCAATTGCCCAGCAGCGCCCGCTGCTACAAAATATCTGCTCTTAAACCTTTGTTTCAGAGAATCTTTTGCTCTGCTCCAGTACAAATAGCATGCTTGACAATGCCCCTACATCGGGCATTGTGTTAAGCCCCTATTTTTATTAGGGTTTGCGCCTACAAGTCACGAGTATTTAAGAAGTGATGCACCTAGACGCTCCCAGCAAGGAAAGATGATTTAAAGAGGAATTCATGAAGCTAAAGTCTAGGAGTTTTATTCCAAATTCTACACAATGGTTGCTATTTTTTAGGGATTTAACATAGATATAAAAGCAACTCTTGCTGGACGAAATTGACAGCTTTTTGGAGGAGCAAAAGTCATGAAATTGGCTGGAAGAAAAGTGGATCTTTTGGTTTTATTGTTTTGTATCATGTCGATTACACTTTTCTGTTTTATTTTCTCTTTTTTCATGAACTAATTCTTCTATATAGGTTTATGGGACGTAGCTACTATTTTGATGTATGATTTATAATTCAGACTTGGTTTTCTTTTATTCGTTATGCTTTGATTTGACATAGAGTGCTTAACAGTGTCTGCGCTTGATCACCCTCAAACACTATTTTAGAAGTCTTAGTGACAAACCGAGAGGAGAAACTAAGAATTCAGGTCATTCCATATCAAACCTCTATCCTACTGATTGTCGAGAGAGATTTTTAGGGTAGTTGAGGATAACAGCATCTGGCACAGCAACCACTGCAACCTAAAAAAGGCATCACTAGCGAAAGCAGGTTGTTCGGGACTAGAGTAGGTTTTCAATTGCATGTAACAACAATTGTAAACACCTCAGGCTAGGTAGCCCTTTAAGGTGTACGAATTTATTTACCAAATTATTGAATTATTGCTGAACAGCTAGGCAGTAGTGAATCCCGGACAACCTAGGTTCCCATCCAATTGCGTTTCTCCTACTTACACCTTTACTTTCTGTTTATTATTTTACCATCTCGAAATATCATTCTCTCATTATGGATATTATTTGTTTTATTTTTTATTTATAGTCTAATCAATCAAGATCTCTAAGTACTGTGTTGTTTCGCAGTCCGTGTGATTCGACCTTGTTACTACAGCACCTGTACACTTGTACCTCCTTGGCTGCAAGCTAGAGACTATATCTGGAGAAATTCTATGGCACTCACGCTATACCATGTCAAATCCTACTTGGTAGAGCAACATTCCATTCTTGTTAGCCAACTCAAATAAATTATTCATGTCATTTTTTTATTATATTAATACAAAATATTTTTATATTTTCACTCTTTCTTCTCCAACATCACGCTTGAGTAATGGCTATCGCGGCCGTGGATAACTGTATCCTGAGCAAACTGTGTTACTTTTTTTAAAAACCTATCAAAATAGTCTAACAACACCGTGATCGTCCCACTCCAGTAGCCAAAATCAATTGTCAGATTTGATTTCGCGGGGTAAAGAACCAAATCCATTGTTGTCTTTGTTATTGTGAGTTTTTATTTTAAGATGACAAAATTTCCACCAATCTCATCCAAACTAAATAAATAGATTTGATATGACTTTGTGTTTGTTATTGAAGATAAACAGATTTCGATGAGATAACCAAATAAGTCAATTACAGTGTGTTGTAGTTAGAGGAGATAAACAGATTTGAATCAGTTTTGTTTGAACTAAATCAACAAATTTGATTGAGAAAATCCATGACGCCGAAATCAAGATCCCATATTAATTTTTTTGTTGGATTTAAGGCGAAAGTTGTTTGCTAAGGCAGAAGAGGTGGAGCACCTTGTGGCAACGATAATTATGGAAGGAAGAAGAAAGAATAGAAAAAAAATGGAGGGAAGAAGAAAGAATAAAAAAAATTACATTTCAATAAAAAACTTAAATGTGAGTAATTTTTAATGACATGGCTGAAAAAAGTGGACCCTTCGCTATACAGCGTGAGTATCTAGATCTAAGATTACAACTTGAAGAATCTTCCAGACAGGATTACGGATTGATGTCGGGGTTCTTATCCCGTATAAGTTTTCGAAGAAAGCCCGCCTATGATATAGCTTACTGTGATAGATCTGACACTGGATGGTTGCAAGACTGGGTTGATATCACTAAGGAGAATTCTAGTGATAGATTGTGTTGGAACAGAACTCCTTCCTCCTGCATTGTTACACTGCTTCTTGCACTGTGTGGTGATGTGGAGTAGACAAGGCTATGAATATAATAACTGCAGATGCTTCAAGGTGTGCTGCTAATGCCACTTTCCTTAAGACAATATTTGCCACCACCACTTTCTCTAAAGTCGGTATGCAACGGTGTCTTGCAAATTTGCCTCGGAGACACAATGAAGCCCCTGGTTGGAGATGTCTTGCATAAACATCACAACCCTTGATCACTTCCCGAATATAGGCAGAATATCTATTTTATATGGTAACTTCTGCAGTAGTATACCATATAAAATGCAAAGTATTTTTATTTTGTGGGAGAAATTTGATAGATAAGAAAAGAGGGATAGTAAGTAAATTAGTTGGAGAAAAAGAGGGAAACTAAAGCACAATTTATTTGTACGTTTGGATGCTTTCTGATCTCTAGAAATGAGAATGAGTGGCCTATTTATAAGCCTTCATGTATCTTTTCCAAAAGACACATTTAATCTAAAAGTTACAGCCATTAAATTCAAACTTAAATTTGTATCTTTTCCAAAAGACACAATACAAAAGGAAGTAACTATTCATTTTTAAACTCATTTTCAGTAGATACCTTTTACACCAAAAGGTACAAATATAATTCCTCTTATATTATAAAAATCCTCCAACATTCCCCCACCATTTTTATAATACCTTGCAATTCGATAGTTCTGGAAATCTTATGCATAAATGAAAATGTCGGTGAGACTTGAATTTTCACTTAGTGAATCGTGTATCGCCAATCGGAATTGTCAGTAGACTATGCTTTGAACTAACATCTTCCATATTGACTGGTTGGACCACATATCCACACACAAGATTTCTCATCCAGAAATGTGATCTTTATAGCCGACACGTTAAAGGCCTTGTGTCTTGTATCTGTTCATGAGTGCTGTTAGAGTTCAAGCCACAAAACTCCTAGAGGCGGCCATACTTCCACTCACATAGGTAGTCTCTATATCCTTAGTGTTCCCGTTATAAACACTTTCGCAAATACATGCCATAGAGATCTATTAAGAGCATAAGCTCACCCTTTCTCTTGTCCTAACGGGTACCAAGCACTCTTATCTTGGGATGGAATTTAAAGTGAGTGCTTGCCAGTCATCCTAATAGTGTACTTTGACTCATTGAACTCAAGATTTGATGTTTTATCAAACGTTGAGTCGAGGTTCCACTATTGGTGACCTATAGAAATTGGCTTGAGACCCATCCCATTAGAGGTCTTACTTACCTTATCTCTGGTAAGTCCTTTTGTAAAAGCATCTGCCAAGTTTTGTTGTGACCTCACAAAATCAATGGTGATCACCGAATTTCTTATCAATTCTTGTACATAGCTATGTCTTAATCCGATATGTCTAGATTTTCCATTGTAAACTTGGCTATATGCTTTAGACAATGTGGCCTGACTGTCACAATGTATTGATATGGGAGAAATTGGTTTGGGCCACAGCGGAATCTCATAAAGTAAATCTTTTAACCATTCCGCTTCTTTGCTAGCAGATGTTAAGGCCACAAATTCAGATGCCATAGTGGAGTCTGTGCAAAGAGTTTGCTTTTTAGAGCTCCAAGATATTGCACCCCCACCAAGCATGAAGATCCATCCAGTTACAGATGAATAATCATCTTTATTAGAAATCCAACTAGCATCTGAAAATCCTTCTAACACCGAAGGATATCCGGTATAGCATATACCATAGTTCATAGTTCGTTTTAAGTACCTTAAAACTCTATGAACTGCCTGCCAATGTTGCTTACCCGGATTGCTAGTAAATCTGCTTAGCTTTCCAACGGCAAATGCAATGTCTGGCCTTGTACAAGTCATTGCATACATTAAGCAGCCTATAACCTTTGAATATTCCAGTTGTGCTACCGAACTTCCTTGATTTTTAGCCAACTTCAAGTTTGGATCAAATGGAGTAGATACCGGAGAACTCTCCAGTTTCTCAAACTTGTTGAGTATTTTCTCAATGTAATGGGATTGTGACAATGTAATCCCATTACTACTCCTTATAATCTTTATACCAAGAATTACATTTGCTTCTCCCATATCTTTCATATCAAAATTTTCTGACAAGTACTTCTTGGTATTCTCAACTTGATCCATGTCCGTGCCAAATATAAGCATGTCATCTACGTATAAGCAAATAATCACACCTTTTCCATCTTTGAATTTGCTATATACGCATTTATCTGATGTGTTAATCTTGTAACCATCTGCAAGCACAACCTCATCAAACTTTTGATGCCATTGCTTAGGTGCTTGTTTAAGTCCATACAAGGACTTCTCAAGTTTACAAACCTTATGTTCTTGTCCTTGTAGGACAAAACCTTCTGGTTGTTCCATGTAAACTTCCTCATCTAATTCACCATTCAAGAATGCTGTTTTAACATCCATCTGGTGAATAACCAGGTTATGTATTGATGCAAGTGTAATCAATAATCTTATTATAGCAATTCTTGCTACTGGCGAATAGGTATCAAAATAATCTACTCCTTCTTTCTGAGTAAATCCTTTCGCCACCAACCTGGCCTTGAACTTATCAATAGTTCCATCAACCTTCATTTTCCTTTTGAAAATCCATTTGCATCCAATCGGTTTGGAGCCTGGTGGTAGGTCTACTAATTTCCAAGTTTTGTTACCCATTATAGAATCCATTTCATCTTGGATTGCTTCTTTCCAGAAGGCTGCATCCTGTGACTTCATAGCTTCACTATAAGTCTTAGGATCTTCTTCTATATTGTAACAAAATGGTACATGATTTTCAGTACCTTCTTTTATACCTTCAACTAGGTAATAAAAGTCCGATGACTGTGTAGTTCTTTTAACTCTTTTGCTCCTTCTTTGCTCAAGTGCATCACTTAAGTCTTCCTTTGTATTTGAGTTTGGAATGTCAAGTGGAGATGCTATAGATTTTTGAATGGAATTGAATCTTGTCTCATCAAATAAGGCATCCCTTGATTCAATAACAGTATTAATTGTTATTGCATCATTAGGTTCTATAACCATGAACCTATAAGCCTTACTATGATGTGCATATCCTATGAATATGCATTCAATTCCTCTTTCGCCCAATTTTCTTTTCTTAGGCTCAGGAACTCTCACAATTGCTCTGCATCCCCAAACTCTTAGATGACTAAGATTTGGTTTTCTTTTGTTCCAAAACTCATATGGGGTGATCTTGCTCCTTTTATTAGGAACTCGATTCAATATGTAAGTGGCAGTTAATATTGCCTCACCCCAAAATCCTAATCCCAAACCGGAATTAGAGAGCATGGCATTTGCCATCTCTACCAGAACACGGTTCTTGCGTTCTGCAACACCATTTTGTTGTGGTGTATATGGAGCTGTTGTTTCATGGACTATCCCAGTTGAATTAAAGAAACTTGGATCATAGTATTCACCACCTCTATCAGTTCTTAATCTTTTGACATGTGATTCACAATGCAATTCAACCTCTAGTTTAAATGCTCTAAATTTATCCATTGCTTCATCTTTAGAATGCAACAAATAAACATAGCAAAATCTAGAGTAATCATCAATAAAAGTAACAAAATACTTCTTTCCACCAATAGTAGGATTACTATGCATGTCACAAACATCACTATGTACCAATTCAAGAATCTTAGTATTTCTTTCAACTTTTGGGAATGGATGTCTTGTGATTTTAGTAAGCATGCATGTTTTGCATTGTTGATCACTTTTGTTAGTGTTAGGAATTATTTCCATTTTCATCATATCTTGCATTTTCCTAACATTCACATGTCCTAACCGATTATGCCATAAGGAAAAAGAAGAAGAATCAACAGTATAAGCAGCAACATACTTATTCTTATTATTGATATTTAACTTGAACATATTATCATACATGTAGCCTTTGCCAACAAAGACACCACCCTTGGATAGAATAAATTTGTCTGCCTCGAAAACCATTTTGAAGCCAAACTTGTTTAGCATACTTCCGGACACAAGATTCTTCCTTATCTCAGGCACATAGTACACTTCTGTAAGTGTAAGTGTCTTTCCAGAGGTGAACTCGAGATCAACACTTCCTTTGCCTTTGATAGTTGCTTTAGTAGCATTCCCCATGTATAAACTTGAACCATCTTCTAGGGGCTCAAAGGTCTTGAAGAAATCTTTGTCCTTGCAGACATGTTTTGTTGCTCCGGAATCTATCCACCAAGCACCATCATCTTGTACCATATTGATTTCAGAAATCATGGCTACAAACTTATCAGTTGATGGTGCATCATTCTTGCCTTGAACTTTCTTCCTTTTGAGAAGTCGGCATTCAGACTTGTAGTGTCCTGGCTTGTTGCAATTGAAGCACACAACCTTTTTCTTGATGGACTTATTGTCTTTGAAGCTACTAAATTTTCGCTTTTTAGACTTGTTTTCTTGTCCATCCTCCACCAAGTGTACTTTTGACACTTGAGAATCTTGCTCTTTATCTTCTTCTTCTTTACGAAGGCTCTCCTCAATTCGGAGTTCATTTCCAAGAGCTTGAAGACTAATGTCTTCTTTCTTGTGCTTCAACTGCTTCTTAAATTCTTTCCAAGAAGGAGGCAACTTATCTATAATAGATGCTACAATAATGCCTTCATCCATGTTCAAATTATGATGCTTGAATGTACCAAGAATATGCTCAATTTCATGAAATTGCTCCATAACAGATTTATTATCTACCATGCGATAATTATTGAAATTGGAGACAATGAACTTCTTACTTGTAGCATCCTCCTTTAAGTATCTCTGTTCAAGCAACTCCCACAAGTCCTTTGCTGAAGCAGAGTTATAGTATGTATCGAACATGGTGTCTGACATTCCATTGAGAATGCTTCCCAAGGCAATGCAATCATCATTATCCCATTTGTTCCGCTTGATAGCATCCTTCTTTGTTTCATCCTTCTTTTCTTCTAGTCTGGGCTCCTTAAGAACATACAAAATTCCCATTGCAGCTAATAGAAAATGCATCTTCTTTTGCCATCTTCGAAAGTAACCATCATCAAAGCACTCCAATTTTGCGAAGTTTGGCTCCTTTGGCACAACAACCTTGTTCTTCCCCATAATGCCGAATATTGTCTTAAGATTGTTAGAACAGAACTCCTTCCTCCTGCACTGTTACACTGCTTCTTGCACTGTGTGGTGATGTGGAGTAGACAAGGCTGTGAATATAATAACTGCAGATGCTTTAAGGCGTGCTGCTAATGCCACTTTCCTTAAGACAATATTTGCCACCACCACTTTCTCTAAAGTCGGTATGCAACGGTGTCTTGCAAATTTGTCTCGGAGATACAATGAAGCCCCTGGTTAGAGATGTCTTGCATAAACATCACAACCCTTGATCACTTCCCGAATATAGGCAGAATATCTATTTTATATGGTAACTTCTGCAGTAGTATACCATATAAAAGGCAAAGTATTTTTATTTTGTGGGAGAAATTTGATAGATAAGAAAAGAGGGATAGTAAGTAAATTAGTTGGAGAAAAAGAGGAAAACTAAAGCACAATTTATTTGTACGTTTGGATGCTTTCTGATCTCTGGAAATGAGAATGAGTGACCTATTTATAAGCCTTCATGTATCTTTTCCAAAAGACACATTTAATCCAAAGTTACAGCCATTAAATTCAAACTTAAATTTGTATCTTTTCCAAAAGACACAATACAAAAGGAAGTAACTATTCATTTTTAAACTCATTTCCAGTAGATACCTTTTACACCAAAAGGTACAAATATAATTCCTCTTATATTATAAAAATCCTCCAACAGATTGTTGGATGAGTGCTTACGGTACATTATTTAAAACGTGCTTGCAATTTTTTCCTCATTTTGTATTCAACTATTTACTAGTTGACATTGCATAATAGCACCCAATTTTGAAGCTTGCTCATTTTTTTTTTTTCATTTTGCTTCCTTGTTTGCTTCCTCCCACCATTTTTCTCTTGCTCCATAATCCAAACTTGATGCTGTCCAGTTGAGATTTTGAAATGTGATTGATGACATGTTAAAAAAAAAAAAAAGAAAAGAAACAACTATACAAATGATCTAAACTAGTATCTAACAATCACCCAGTTAAAAGGAAAAGAAAAAAGTTCTAACACACCGTGAAGAACGCAGTTAGCTATATATATATGTTCTTTGTAGGCCAACCAAAAGAAAAAAAAAAAAAACAAAGAAGAGAGAAAAAACATAACTTCCTTCAATTGTGCCCCGTATATATTTGGATGGAAGTGACTAGCTAGTGATCGGGCCAGAAGACTTCTGCATGCAATTTGCATGGCTGTAGGTTTTTGGGATATGGAAGGAGCATTCCTCTTCTTGATTATTCTGTTGCACTTGGATAAGCATATCACAATGCAGTTTGAAGGCACAAAAACTTGAAAAGGAGATGACTCTCTCTTTTCAAGTCTTAATTAGAAGGTAATTGAGTAAACACAAAGAACATAAGAACCTTCTGGGTAGCGCCAAGGGCGTTGGTCTCTCAGAATATATAGTTCTTTTTTTTTTTTTGATAAGCGGGAACGAATATAGTTCTACTGCTTAAAGAAGGAGAAAAATAAAGGATCATTGTGGTGCGCAGTCACATGCGTTCGTCATGTGGCGTCTCCATGCAATAAATCTCTTCCTGAAAAGTCTCCCTCATTTCTGATCAGCAAATGAAACGTGGCTACCTCTCTTTCCCTCCTCCCCTTATCTACACTGACATATGTCTTTCTCTAGGCCATTTTCGCCTCGCTGACTCAGCAAACTTTTCTAGGAAGCATATACGCTATAGATAAATTTTTTTTGATAAATTAAATCTTACACAAATATTGGTGATTATGGTATACGTCAGATTTACCATTCGTAGCTATTCGAGATTGGCTCAAGAACTTAAACTTTGGCTTTTTATATCTTGTCGGGCCAGTTGAAATTTGTAATTGAACAAATTAAGTCAAGTTCTAACTTTAATAAATTTTAATTTGTTTGAGTTTGCCAGCCTAGTCAAATCTCGAATGAAATTTGTTAATGAGCTTAAACTTGTATGGATCGGGGTTCAGATTTAAGGCACATTGAGCATTAAGGGATCGAGATTAATGAGGTTTATTGGTCGACATTCAAACAACTGGATCAAGCTCCAACGTTTTCTTAAGGAATGGGGTCGAGCTTGCCTCCGACTCGATTCGACTGGTCTACACCCACACTTTGGTATGGGCATCCGCTATGAATAGCCAGGCTTTAAGCCATTTGTCAATTAATAATTTGGGGGTGAAAATTTTTCAATGTAAAGCCCAATGCTGTCCCCACAAGTCGTCAAAAATCTCTAATCAAACTAGGCTGCTTCAGGATGAAGGAGGTCCTCAAGATTCTAGTACACCTCTATTTTATTATTTGCCACTTGTCTCCTCACTCCCCTGCCAAACCATTCACCCTACTTCTGTTCCTACGGCTGTCAAGCACTCACTCCCCCTACGTAGCATTATGCCGTTATCTCATGCTTGTACTTGCCACCTTCCACCTCTCTATATAAGGCCTCAAGAATGTCCAGTTGGTTGCTAATCCTACGAGGAAAACAAAACCCAAGGGGCCAGGAAAAGGGTAGAGGAGGAGGAGGGAGGAGGGAGGATCAGTAGGTCATCATCATCAGAGTGGTTTATATTACGTTTGGCTTATATATTATTAACGATGAACAACAAAGAGGGAAAAGCCAGGAAACCTTGCAAGGGAAGATCAAGAAAAGGGTGCATGAAAGGCAAAGGAGGCCCAGAAAATGCACTGTGCACTTACAAGGGTGTCAGGCAAAGAACATGGGGCAGGTGGGTGGCTGAAATCAGAGAACCAACTAGAGGCAACAGGATCTGGTTAGGAAGTTTCAACACTTCTCTAGAGGCAGCAAAGGCCTACGACCATGCTGCCCTGAAGCTGTATGGCCCTGAAGCTGACCTCAACTTGCCACCAAGCTACCTTATGCCAACTACGCCGCCCAACAACAACTCTCTGCTCCCCTCAGGTATTGACGCTTCCCTCCATCAGAAATTTTGCATGGGTAGTCAGGATCTCGGTACTACTACCTCTCTTAGTACTCCACCACGTGGAAGCCCAACATTAGCAGATTCCGGTGGGGCTGCGGCTGAGGGTCTTGGTAGGGGCGGGGATAGCGTGAATAGGTTCTTGGATAGCTCAACCTCGGGATCGGTTGGAGGAGGGGAAAGTGGGTACTGGCCTGACTTAGCTGTTGAGAAAGACTTTTGGGGTACTAGTTATGAGTCTGGGGTTCAGGTAGGTAGTTTAATGGGAGGAGACAGCTTGTGTTGGGAAGGGTTCCAAGATCCATGGGGCTTTTGAAATGGAACTGTCCCTTTCTTTCTTTTGCAGGATTATGTAGTGTGTACTTTTGGTACGGTTTGGGTAGAAGCCAGTTGTGGTCGTTTTGCTGCTCTTTGTAATATATATGAGTGGTCAGGTTATCGTTTTTAACTTTTTTTTTTCCCAAGAAGTATACCCTCAAATGCTTCTAGCTAGTCCACCTTTTTTGGAATTTTTTTTAATCGACAAAGTTCGATGTTAAATTCTGTAACCTTGTTTAGTCAAAATGAGGAGTGGGGATGGACTAAGCTTGAGCGGTGGAATATTATACTTTTGGTTTATGTCGTTATTTTTACATTTACGTACTTTTTCCTGCTTCCTTTTTCTTTGAAGTAGAAGAAACAGAAAAGCTGTGGTACTTTTCAAGAATGTTCAAAGGCTTTATGAAATGTTAATTAATTAGTCTCTGTGTGTGTGTGTGGTGCATTAATTTTATTTGTCCACATATATGCACTTCTGCTTGATATATGATTGCATGAAAAATGGATGAGAATTCATGTAAAAGACATTGGCCTTGTCTCTTGTAATCTTTTTCACGAAGCACCTCAGCTGGTTTCTCTTTCTGGGCAGTCTTTTTGGGCCTATCAAACCAACTAATTGATTGAAAGAAAAGAAAAAGGGAGTTCAGGGAAATTTTGAAGAATAGTACTAGGACAAGTAGACAAAACTTCTTTTTGAGAAAAACAAGTAGGCAAAATTACAACCATACAACAAAGTCCTTGGAACTCGCCTATATGACAAATAGATAATCTAAATCATGTCTTCAGGAGGGAGAGATACCTAAAATATCTAAGGAAGTTTTTCTTTGTCCAAGATTCAGAGGAAGAAAATACAATGGAAACAAAAAGGCAAAATCATGGATGCCTATACGTCCACTAACTTGGCTAGGCTAAAGTAGAAGCGAATTGGACAACAGAGACATATAGATAACCATCTCTAAGAGGTAAGGTTGGAAAGGAAAAAGAAAAGGCCAAGGCCATCCCTCATTAAAGAGATAAGGGCTAGGAAATTAGACCATTGCATTAACTTGGGTTAATGGTATATTTGGTATCCTTCGTAGTTCAAATTCGTCAATTATATACCTGACTTTTTTTTCCGTCAATTATGTACCCGCACTTTATGAATTTCGGTCAATTGTATACCTCAGGCAGCACTTTGATGACGTGGCATGCTGCCCGTCAATGCTGGTTACCAATTTAGTCCCCTAGTTTCTGAATTAATCAAATAAGCCCTTTATTAGTACACAATTTAGTCGATATATTTTTTATTGTTTATTAATTAATCATTAGTATTATATGTAACTATTACTTATTCAAATTTTTATTTCTAAATTATTCCTAGTGTATAATATTATTTTTATTGAAATAATAAGCATATAATTATTTTTTTCAATAAATTTGTAATACATAACTAGTTGTATTTATAAATGAATGTACATATATTACCTAGTGATAAGAATTATTCAATAATTTTAAATTTAAAAAAAATGTTTTATTTCATTTATTTTGAAAAGTTTGGAATTTTAAATTTTGAAAATAATACGAAAGTGGGTCCCAATTTCCATGTATAATAATAATACAATGATATTTTTTTAAAAATCAAATTCATCTCCCAACAATTAGCAGCACTTGCAAAGTTAGAAATTATTTTTAGGCAAATAAAATAATAAATATGTCTTGTTAAATTAAATTGTTTATAAAAATTATTAAATTTGGCATAATTAACAACAAATAATAAATTATTTTATTATTATTACTGTAGGAGCATATTTATAAAAATTTTAAAATTTTTTATTTTCTTTTATTGATTAATTAAAATTTAGTAGAATAATTAGAATTAATCATGTATAAGCAATAATTATAACATTAAGTATTGCACAAGTAATAATTATATATAACACTAAGAACTTAAATAATAGTCTAATCGTAAAAATATTGGATTTAATTGAATATAAATAAAATTTTGAGGGCTTAATTGTAAAATTATGAAGGACTTACATGGTTAAATTTAAAATTTAAGGGGCAAATTGACAATCACTATAAGCAGGTAGCATGCCACGTCATAAAAAACCTACCCGAGGTACACAATTGACATAAATTCAAAAATTCGGGTATATAATTGACGGAAAAAAAGTCGAGGTATACAATTGACGAATTTGAAGGAGTTGGGTATCAAATATACCATTAACCCCATTAACTTCGCATGAGTGGAAGTGCCCAAAAGGAAAATATACACTACGTACAACGTGACGTACAGAACAAAACAGAGAACTAACCGCGACGAAGGACCAACTGCAGGTGAACAGGCGAGAAAAATAGCACAAGAGCAGGCCTTGTATAAACACTAGGCCAACCAATCTTAAGCCCTTTCTTCTCATGGCAGGAACGCCCGCCCATATGTAACTGTCCACTTCATCCCCACAATTAAACTCATCATCAAAGTTTCCACAAAATCAACTTGGGTAGGGGACTAGGGGGTGACTGTGCAACCTCACTTAACAACGAAGCTACCACAGTATAGCTATAGCTTGCTAATTAAGTAGAGTCCATGCACATCAATCTGCAGAACAGAACAAAAAGTAACAAAGAAAGACGACGGCAGACCTGGCCTTTGTCACGTGAAGCAAAGGCCTCCATTGGCTCTTCTATATATCCGCCACCAGAGAGAACTAAAAGCCATATTTCTCTCTGACTTGGCTAGCTTGACCGCCCACCCCAACCGCTTTGCCAAAAGGCAAAGTGAGAGACGAGCATGCAAAATTCTCCTTTGCAATCCTGCAACCAAACAGCTAAGACAAAAGTGCCAAATAGCGATTTGAAACAAAATCTTACAAAAAACAAGGATTGGTTACTTACTACTGAAGTACACTTGGACAACACAAGTAAGGCAGGCTTTATATATCCAAACAACTGGGCAAAGTTTTGGAAAATTAGGGTCAAATCATTAATGGTTGAAAATAGATCTCAAGGAGCTCAATTTTCATTTGTATATGTGGTACAAGTACATACTTCTCTCATAAGTGAAGAATCTTGTTTTAGCAAAAAGTCCTTCCAAAGCAATTTTGCTCAGGACTATATATGAAGCTGCTGAAGAAGCTTAAATTATTTTAGCCAAAAAAAGGAAGGAAAGGTTGGAAAAATTATTAACTAGAAAACCTAAATTTTCAGCTTCGGAATATTTTTTTGCCCAAACAAAATTAACTTTGTGCCATATTCTATGGCTGTAATGCGCTGGATCTCCCGCATATACTGATTATGGAGGAGATAACAAGCACCCTTCCCAAAAAGATTAAAAAAAAAAAGATTGCAATTTACCATCTTTTGTTTAGTGCTGCTTTGGGAAAATGGGTAAAATTTTCTTATTGGGGCTCTACCATTGCCAATCACCCCTTATATGTTAATAAAGTTAAAATTTCTCCATCTAGTACTAGTAATCACGCAGGCCATAAAAAAAATATGATAAGAGAGCTACAAGCCCATTGGTTATATCTTAATAAGTGTTAGAATATGAGTTACCTTTTAGATTCAAAACAATTATATTTTGTAAATATAGCTTTAAATCTTTTTTTTATATATTTTGATTTTTGTATGGTAAGAATTTTTAAATCTTAGAAGAAAAGATGGAGAATGATTGTCCGTAGTTAATTTTGATTTTGGATGTTAAAGGTTTTTGAATGGTAGAAGAGCAGAGGGAGAAAGATTGTTGAAAAAGAAATAAATAGGATTTATTAGCTAATTATCATCTAATTTTAGAAGTTTTTAAAGGAAAAAATGTAAAAAAAAAAGTATTTAAGCCTATATTTACAAAAAATAGTTTTTTTTTTTTTGGGAATCTAAGAGATAATTCACTTGCCAAACTTATGGAGATATAACGGTATGCTTTTTTTTAAAGACAATTTACTTTAATTCTGATGAGATAATAAATTAAATTGCTAAAATGTTCAAACAAATAATTAGATGGCCAAATTGATACTCCACCAAAATTAAAGTGTGCTAAACGAAATTTTGCCTAAATTCTTTTCCCAGCCATCCTTCACTCTCTTCTCGTATGCCGATTTAAAAATCATCATTTTGTTGGTTTTAGTGGAGCAATACTTCTTAAATTATATATTTTATTTACTCTCTTCTTTCCTTTATCGTTTTATTCTCTCTCTCTCTTTCATATATTTTTTAATTTATTTTTGTACTTAAAGTGGAGCAATATTTTCTAATCTAAAATTGAAATGCCCGACCCGCATTTACCGTACCGGGTAAACACGTGCCAGAACTATTCTTATTACAGTAGCAGGCAGTATTTATAATACAAAATACATCACAAGCAAACTCAAGTAGAGCATCTGTCACCCGATCTCGGAGACCATTATTCAAGCCACAAGCACTCCCAAAGCTCAACAGCAGCAATAGAAAACATATGATACAACAACAGAAGTAATACAACAACACAACAACATATAAAATACAGCAGCGGAAGCCTTAGAATGAGATGCAGCAGAGGTATGGATCCGGGGACTAGTGGAGTAGAAATAGCAGCTGGCCGAACCACGTACCTGTACTACGAGCAACTCATCCTACGGGAAGAAACCTCGCAGGCGAGAGGTGAGTCTGAAGCGCTCACCAACCAAGGATAAACAGTAATATGCAGGCAAACATAATACCGAGAAAGAAAAACACTGGCAAAGGACAAATAAGGACTCATTTGAATCATTACTGAGCCAAGGCCAAAAGAAATATTAATATTACCAAATTTTATCTTCGGGGCCCTATCACTGGACAAGCTAGGGGTCAGACCTGATTATTAACATATTTCGGATGCTAGATCAAACCAAGAGAGCCCAGGGAAAGACATCCCAAAAATAGTAACCCAGGGATAGACATCCCAAATATAACAAACCGGGATAGACATCTCAAGCATAGACATGCTTATCACAAGTAACCATATCATAGCTACCACAAAACAGTCTTTAACCATCGAGTCGTACCACTACTTTCCTAGCGACAATTAAGTCGTCAACACAACTTCCAAACAACCAATTATCTTATCTTACCAGTTTTTCCATAGTTAACAGATCAACAATAACAAAACAGCCAAACTCAATCAACTCAGCTGTTCAATCAACAATTCAACAAAACAGGAAACACAACAGTACTATGTGCAACATATCAAAGTTTATCCATCCTCACCTTAGTCGGTTTTCCTACTCCTGAAAGTCCTCAAATTGTCCCGGCTCCGGTTCCACGGGAATCCGCTCGTTAACAGCTCCTATATTAAATAATGAAATACGTACACATACGATGCACAACAATGATATGCAAATAATAACTAATACTATAAGCCATAGAATTAAACACTATGCCAACTCGTTATCGCCCCGGGTCATGTTATCATCATTATTTATTATTTAATTTCAAGTGCCAAAAATATACTATACGTATACCCAGTTATTATTCCGGTATAATACTTTGATATTACCCTTTCTAAAATATTTGATGAAAATAATCATTATTGTCACTTATATTCTTATCCAGAAATATTAGCTATCATAAAATAATCCTTTTAGAATTTAGTCGCGTATATATGCATATATTTTTTTCCCGGTAAACAATTACATAATATATATATCCTTAAGAGTATTTACTATAATTTAATAATCATGTTATAATTACCTTTAGTTTTTTTTTGAAATTAATATATGAAAGTAATTTCTTCTTTTATTTTCACCATGTATAATCGTGTACTATATATTCCAATATTTTCCAGAAAATATAACCCATAATATATATTTTTTTTCCAGATTATTTATTGCCATTATTATATTTTTTTTCACCATTTCGGATTGGGTCAAACAATTTAACCAAATTCCAAACCCATAAGCCCATCAGGTTCAGCCCACAAGACCTTGATGCAGGCCCAAGCCACAAGGCCTAGGTGCAAGCATCACCAGTCCATGGCCCGACCTAACATGGCCCGGGTCAACCCGACCTATCACTGTTTCACCCGGGTCATCTTCAACCTCGGGTCACACTCACCTTGTGTGGGTTGACAGCGGTGGCGCGAGCTGGGGAAGGCGAAGGCGAGGACGACGACTGGAAGGAGTGCACAAGGAGGAAGGCGTCGCGAGGAAGGAGACCGAGTGGGGGGCCGGCTACGGGCGAACTCGCTTTGTCGGGTTTGTCTCTACTTGGATGGCGACGATGTGAGGCGGTTGCAGGTACGGACTGACGGCACGTAGGAGGCGGCAACGGCGGCAGTTTGCGAAAAAGGAAAGAAAGCGGCGGTGGAGGTTGGTGCAGGCGGTTGGTGGTCACGGTGGTGGTCGGTGCGCAGGAAGAAAAGATGAGATGAGGAGGAAGGGGCGGTGACGTGGCGGCGTGGTGTGTGTTGTGTTTTTGTTGTTTCTTTTTTTTTTTTGTAATATAAGTGTATGGTTTGTAAGGAAAATTTCTGGCAGAAGTTGATGCAGATAAAACGAAGGTGTCTAGGTTGCTTTGTAGGAAACAAGGAGCAGAGACGAGTTTTTTTTTTATTGTTGCTGCAACTGAAAAGCACGGGGTATGGAACCTGCAAGGAAACATCGAAGGAGGCTTCAGGCAGAAAAAAAAAGTAAGGTGTAAGGAAGAAGAAATTATCTCCTTGCTGGGGAAGGAGAAGGCTGTCGGGTGATGCTTCACGGTGAACAAGAAGCTTCACGTGGCAGAGGAAAAACGTGGTGCATGTGTGTTACACACACTCGAGCAGGTATTGTCCGGACCGGCAAATAACTAAAATACCCACTTAACTTTATTTCTGGTCCGTTCTTTTAAGGTTAAACCTGACTTTCCTCGAGATTCCTGGACCCGAAAAATACCAACTCTGGTCCGTAAAATCCGCGGAAAAATCTAAGACGTGGGATAAGGGTCGGTTTCAGAATCCGATGCATAATTTACCCTGAAATAATTACCCAAGATTAATTTCATAAGGTAAATTACTGTACAAAGCCTTTTACAGTCCCGGTAAAAACATAAATTTTACCCGGACTGTTACAAAAATCTTCTTTGTAATTGTTAATATTATTCACTTTATTTTTGATACGTTCATCATTTAAATAAAATAATTGTATTCTAATTTTTTAAATTATCACCTGATTCTGTCTAAATTTTCCATCATTTGGGATTACACCGATTGGTCTATAGAAATACAGAAATTTGTGAGACTCATAGCAAGTGTAGGCCCAAAAGTGCCAACGAAAGGGAGGGGGGGTGGGGGAGGAGGGAGGGGAGGTGAATTAGGCTTAGATACTTTTTCGAGTCTAGGACAATCTAGTTTTTGTGAAACAAGAATCTGGGAAGATTTGGTTTTTGTGAAACCAGATTATAGGAGAGTGAGTGTGTGATTTGAAATGAGCTTGAAAATAAGATAGGGAAGAAGAGAAAACACAAGAGATTTAGAGTGGTTCCCCCTCACCAGGTACTCCACTACCTAAAGGTTACTTCCTTTAGGATTTCAAACACTCACTATGTTTAGGCTTGTACGGGTTCAACCTTAACCTTTACAAGCTTTTACAGGATCAGCTCTAACCTAAGTTTTCCACAGGATCAGCTCTAACCTACACTCAAGCTTTTCACAGGCTCAGCTTTAACCTTTACAAGAGTTTTCCTAAGGCTCACTCTCTAACCTATACAAAAGTTTTTCCAGGGCTCAAGCTTCAAACCTACCCTCAAAACTAATCCTAACTTTGAGTACTAAGCAAAACTGATCCAAGTCTTGCTCATAATCACTTCAACAAGATAACCTTAAGAGTGACTCACTCAAGAGATATTTACAAAGGGTTTAGTACAGAAGATATTCACAGGGTAAGATCATTTGAAATATAGAATCTTTTAGAGGTTTGGTTCCAGCAAAAACCATATCTTCAAAGCACAGAACCTTTCAAAGTGGCTGGAACAACTTTCAGAAGAATTGTGAATCCTCTTATATAATTCCAAGTCTTAAGTTGACTTGAGTTCATAATTACTCCAAGTTGGGGCCACTTCTTTGTGTCAACTCCTTGGTCACAAATTATTGCTATTTTTGGAAAGTTTGGACCATCATCTTTGAGAGATAACATCTCCTGGAACATCTCTCTTACTTGCTCTTTAATCTTGAACGTTAGAAATATGTGCGAGGACCACTTAGCAAGTTGTATCTCCTTGGTTGCAAAGTATTTCTATTTTCTCCAAGTTTGGACCACCAAGGGGACCATCTTCATAGCAGATGAGAGAGAATGTTTGCTGTACAGTTTTGAGCCTGTTCTCTTACTTGTTCACCAATTCTGGACGTTGGAAGTGGGATTTAAATGCCTGGAGGACCACACACAAGTTGCTGGAAAGTTTGATAGTGACAGCTCGTAGATATGGTTGCAACAGAAACCATCTGGCATTTTTCTGAGATATGGTTTATCAGAAAACATAATTCTTCGTGCAAACTTAATCAACACAAGACATATACAAAGCATTCTTTTTGAGAAGTTTGTTAATCATCAGAATTAATTCTAAACCATCACTAAACATGGTTAGTTTTACTAATTAAGCTTAAGAGCTGATTAGCCCATGTTTAGGCCAACATCAAGCATTTACTTCACAATATCTACAGTTTGATTTTTGGAGTTTAGGTTTAATGATTTGGGTTGTGATTTTGGGGCTTCCATTAGGTTTGATCTCATTAAAATCATTTGACTTCCTTTCCTTGTAGTAACTTAGGGTTTTTGGTACAGTTGGTACCCAAATTTTATGCTTTGCGTCAATCATGTACCCAGAACTTTTTTTGAGTCATTTATATACCTAGATTTTTCTTAGGGAGGTCAATCATGGGTTCCGGGCTGGGTACGTGCTGATGTGGATGCTGCCCCAAATTAGGTGAGCTGCCCATTGCTCAAAATGACGTCGTATTAGTGCAATACGACGTCGTTTTACTTTCAAGTGGCAAGCGTGGTTCCTACCCATTGTCCCAGGTACTAACCCGGCTTCATGCCCCGGTTCTATCCCAGTTTAAAAGGTTCAACCGAAAAGACCACATGACACTTGCCACCAAACACAACACCAACTGTATTAATTATCAATGTTAAAAAAAAACTATATAATTATCAACAATAAATTAATGCATTTATGATTTAACACCTCTCCAATAGAAAATTAATGCTTTTAATGTATTAATTATTAACAACAAATGAAAATCATCACCCTCTCTCCAGGCCAACATTCTCTGCCCATCGTCTTCTTTTCATTAGAAATTAAAATAAAAAAATTCATGATTCTAATTTTCATCTTCCTACACCCACTCAAATCCAATACTAGAGAACACCCCCATGTCAACCATCCCTCATCGCCAGGCACGACGACAAACCAGCAAGCCCAGCCCGAGACTAAATCAAGACAACCATTACCCACTACCCTATTTCTTTTTCCTCTCAAACCCTCGCACCCACACTCAGTCTCAACTCTCCCTCTCACCCGATTTTTTTAGTTTTAAGTTAATCTCTCTTCTCCTCCACGAGCCACCACTAATTGTCATGACGGCGTCGCGTCGCTGCCTTTGTCAAGGTCACGAAAGGGTTGTGCGAGGGGAGGGGGACCCAAACTGAAAGAACCAAGATCCATTACTCTCCTCGTGCGTGTTGAACTTGAGGTGCGGAGTTCAAGGCTTGCCATGGCTAGGTAAGTTGTCGTCGACAACTCTTTCCTTTCCTCCTCTCCTTTTCGTTTCTTTTATTCTCTTTGCTTTTGGGTTTCTTCCTTTGTTGTTGTTGTGGTTGGGTTTTGTTCTTATTGAGGTTGTCGTTTGACGGTGGTTCTGTGATGGAAGGTTTTTTGTTTATAATTTGTTGGTGTTCTCGGGTTGTGTCGAAGCTCGGTGCGTGTTTGGTGTGGCATACTGATGTCAGGATAAGGGAAAAGGAAGCAAGCGATCTGGCGGTGATGAGGTCCAGCACGGCGGCAATTGCGACTCATCACTTGCAGCGGCGTCAACGGCATGTCCTCTTCCCCAACTTGATTTATTAGTTGTAATTTCATAAATTTGTTGATTTATTGTTGTAATGATAGCTCGGTTTTGTTGGACTGGAAGTTGAGAATTATTTACCACTGTGACTATTTATTTTTAAAATATTTTTTTCCAGAGTTAATTAATTTTTATGTCATTATCTCATTATTACGAAAATTTTTTCTTAATTGTATTTTCTAATTTAATTCCTGTAGACAGTTGGGGTTTTTTTAAAAAAAAAATTGGAGTAAAGCTTTATAATTTGGCAATTTTGACTAAAAAAAAATCAGGGGAAAAAAGTGGGAATCTCAATATACATCTGTCAAAAAAGTCTCAACCCTGTGGGAAATAGGGGATGTTTTGGGTCATTTGATTATTCGGTTGAACTTCTTAAATCGGGATGGTAAGCCTCTGACACAACGAATGAGACCCACGTCTACCACTTGGATGTGAAACGACCTCGTATTGTGTCAATACAACGTCGTTTTGAGTGTCGAGCAACATTCTAATTTAGGGCAGCATCCACGTCAACACATATCCTGCCCGAGAAAATTTTGGGTATATAAATAGCTCAGAAAAAGCTTTGGGTACATGATTGACGCAAAGCATAAAATTCGGGCACTATCTGTACCAAAAACCCTAATAACTTATATGGTTGTTAATTTTGATTTTGGGTGCTAGGCTTTTTTGAATCTTGAGAGGAAGAGAAGGAGGTGAGATATTTGGGAAAAAAATTAATGATGGATTTTGTAATGTAGTAGAGTTAATGTTGATCGGTAGAATTCTTTTTGTGTTTGAAAACAAATGCTTTAATTGTAATCGGTTGGTAAGTTACATTATTTAAATGCTTTCAAACAAAGTATTAAATCCCCAAATTAGTATACTCCACCAAAGTTGTAGTGTGCTAAATAAAATTTTAAAAAAATATTATTATACTTTAGTAGTAATTATCATAATAACTTATTTCTATGTACATTAGCCTAATTTAGTTATATTTTATGACTATGCAAAAATATTATATTGTTGTAATATTAAATAAAATTTCTTAAAATATAATTAAAAAAATTGGATATATCTATCATATTTTGGTTCCTCTTTAAAATTTAGTATTGGACAAACGATCTTGTGAAACGCTCCTACTTACACAAATTTTGTATAATTATACAAATTTAACGTGCTTCCACCTTATTCTTGCTTATGTCCACGAACTTCAAATCTTCTACTAATATAAAAATATTAGTACAATCCTCTCAAGAAATAAAACACCCACAAACTACTTCATTCTCCTCCCAAAGAGCAAACCTACGATTTCTACATGCGCAACACACTACTACTACTTTTCCCCTGTTTTTGCCGCAAATCAAAAGCCTAACCTTGTACTGCTTTTTTATACTACCCTAGGCAAAACAAAACTTGCTCACCAAGTCCATTAATTTGGGCAATATAATTTGCCGTGGAAGTTACACATCCTCCTCTTTTTTCCTTTTTATTATTTCTGTGGGCCAAGTAAAAAATTAAGCCCAAACCCAACAATCTCCACCTTGGGCCAAATTGTACTTGTCGCCGTTCTTCACAACTTCTGTTTTCTTGACCCATGTTTGCTTCAGTCTTCTACATGCTAGTGCGCAACTATCTTCACTACTGCTAGTCATCATTGCGAAACCAACCTTCCTCTTGTTGGATGCAATAATGTTCTGCTTTCTGTCTGATATTGCACAAGCCTTAACCTCCATAGTGCTTTTCACTGCATTTTTGATCAACCTGTAAAGGTTCTTTTCCATCAATTCCCCCTTCATAATTACCAAGGCGCCTTTGGTAACCTTCGAAACTCCACCTCGAGAAGAAAAACCATAGCCTCTCGAATCAAGCCTACCGAGGGAGATTAAATTTCTTCTAAGCTCCGGCATGTGCCTCATTTCTCCAAAAGTCTTCACAAATCCATCATGCATCTTGATCTTCACACTACCAATACCATGAATTTTTAATTCATGATTACCCGCCAAAACTACTGCTTCTTCACCACTGCAAGGCTTATAGCTGCTAAACCACTCCTTATTTGCATAAATATGAAATGAATAGGGAGAGTCTAAAATCCATGAATCTTCAACACTGTGCTCACCTTTTCCTTCTTCTACCAGAAAGGTATCACCATCCGAATCATCTTCAACAATCGTAGTCTCACTAGACTTCTTGCGATTTTTCTTCAATTCTTCCATATCTTTCTTCATCTCCTCACAATAAAACTGGATATGACCCTTCGCGTGACAGTAATAACACTTCTTATCTTTGTAATCAACTCTTCCTCTTGAACTAGATCTAGAATTTCTTCGAAACTTGTTAGACTGTGTCGGACCCCTACCACGGTTAACCTCTGCTACAACAGCATCTTCACATGTATTGCCATTAGACTTGTTCAATTTGACTTTACTATGTCAGACCCATTAGTACTATTGTCAAAGGCGGATCCAGAGGGCAAGCAGGGGCCCAGGCCCCCCTAGATTTTCCTCCTTAAGTTACTATAGTAGTCCATTATCACAACAAATTGTGTAGTTCAGTGCTCTGCCACCCCACCCCCCTTCCCCCCTAAATATTGCTTGAGATTGTGTGTTCGAGTCCCAGCTTGTTCATAACCAAAAATTTCTGGATCTGCCCCTGACTGCTGTCACATCTGCAACCGAAAGAGTCTGCTTTCCAACACACATTAAATTCCTCAAATTATCATAGAATGCGGAAGAGAGATCAACAACATCAATGCCTTATCCTATTCTTCATACTTCACATCAATATTGCCAAACTCTTTAATCAATTTGTTAAATCTATTGATGATGCGTACCTTCGTGCATCTTCAACTGGTACAACTCCTTAAAAAACAACCGGTTTGTCGGTGACTTCTACTTGTAGATATCTTCTAATTTCTTCATCAGCTCCACTGGACTTGTTTCATCCATCACATTGTACTTCACGTCTAGCACAAGAGTTAATCTGATGGTACTAACAGCTCGCTGCTCGAGCTCCTTCCAATCTTCATCCTTCATGTCCTTTGGCTTCTTCTCCTTGCCAAAAAGCGTCTTCATCAACCCTTGCTGCACCAACAGATCTTTGATGTTGCTTTGCCAGTGACTGAAATCCTTCTTGCCATCAAACTGCTCCACCTCAAACTTTGTGCCTGAAACCACCATCGCGAACCTTTATCGAACCCGTGCTCCGTTACCAGCTATTGGGGAAAACTGCAAAAGATTCGCGAAAAATAAAACAGGACACAAGAATTTTACGTGGTTCGATCTTAATCTTGCCTATGTCCACGAACTTCAAATATTCTACTAATATAAAAACATTAATACAATCCTTTCAAGAAATAAAACACCCACAAACTACTTCAATATCCTTCCAAAGAGCAAACCTAGGATTTTCTACGTGCGCAGCACAATACTACAACTTTTCTCCTGTTTTTGCCGCACATCAAAACCCTAACCATATACTGCTTTTTATACTATCCTAGGCAAAACAAAACTTGCTTGCAAGCAATTTCCTTAGGAGCGATAAAGGAGCTGGTGGTTAGTCAACCCCTACCTATGATTTTTCAGTTCGTGGATGACACTGTTTTCGTCGTTCCGGACGATATTGGTTCACTCCTAAATTTGAAGAGATGCCTCCGATGCTTTGAGGCAATGTTCGGGCTGCATATAAACTATCATAAAAGCACTGTTATCGGGGTGAATGCTTCGGAGAAAAGAATTAGTGAAGTTGCTGGAAGGTTACAAAGTAGAATGGAGAAGCTGCCGATCTCTTACTTGGGCTTACCAATCGGAGCTAATATGCGCAGAATTGCAGCTTGGGAACCGGTGATCAAAAGAATCAAATTAATGCTGGCGTAGTGGAAAGGTAAGTACTTGTCCCTTGGGGGAATATTGACTTTGATTAAGTCTGTGTTAAGTAATATGCCCATCTATTATTTATCAATGTACAAAATTCCGGTTGGGGCTGCTAAGAAAATAGTTAGCATCCAACAGAATTTTTTATGGAGTGGTTGTGGAGACATGAGGAAAATGTGCATGGTAGTTTGGGAAAGAATAGCCAGACCTCGACATCTGGGGGGAATGGGGATTGAGTCAATTCATGAGAAAAATAGAAGCCTATTGTTTAAGTGGATGTGAAGGTATATTGCTTTTGATTTGCCTCTCAATTCGACTCCAGCATGGGTTTCTTTGATTTCTGATTATTTCAGAAGTGTGAGTGCGGCTTCATGGCCATCTTTCGATGACAATAATATTTCCTGAGGTCGGAGGGATGTAGTGAAGGTTAGCGATGGCGGGCAGAATTACAGAGGTCTTGCAGATTCAATTCGGCCAATCTTAGGAGATGGAGGTAGATGGAAGTTTTGGCATGATCGTTGGCTCAATGATGAGGTGTTGAAGGATTCTCATCCTAGAATTTTCTCCTTAGCATGTTACCAAGATGAGGTAGTAAGGGAGTCGATCCATATGACTAATGGGACTTGGGTTTTAAAGGCCGTGTGGAGACGACCTCTCTTTTCATGGGAAGAGGGTGAGGTGGATATTATTAACTCTAAATTGCAGAATATCCATCTCCTTGATAACAAAAAGGATAGCTGGTGTTGGATCGGGAACAAAGATGGAGAATATTCACCGAAAGACGAGTATTTGTCGTTCTTCTCAGCCTACCCTCCTACTGAACCTAAGCCGGATGTCTGGATTGGTTTAACGCCTCCAAAAGTTGAGTGTTTTCTATGGCTCGCCTTCAGGTACGGGATTGTAACGAAACACTCACTTCTATGTCGCAATATCATTGATTGGGAGGAAGCATTGTGCCCCTTTTGCTCAGTCGAGGTGGAAACCCGAGACCATTTTCTGCTGCATTGCTGAGTTTCGTGGAAGTTGTGGTCTAGATTGTGTCGCTGGTGGGGGATTGCTTGGTGTATGCCCCATTGCCTTGAGGATCTATATTGCCTTGAGGATCTATATATCCAATGGGTCTATCTTGCAGGCTCGAGGTGGTCAAGGTCTTTTTGGATGATTGTGTGCTGCGTGACTCTATGGAGCCTTTGGCTTGGTAGAAATAAGAAGATTTTTTAGCAAAGGGATATGGATTGGGAGCGAATGTTTGACATCATATTAATTCGTGCTGTGACCTGGATCAAAGTGAAACAACCAGAATTCCTTTTTTCTGTGTACGATGTATTACAATGTGTCAAAAGCTTAAAACAGTGAAAGGAGTCCCATGTAAAGTCAAGCTTATGTAGCTCTGTAGTTCTGTTTCTTTGATTTACCTCTACCTCTGGATTTATTATTTCATCACAAGTAAAGCATTCTATCTTAAATGTTGGCACCTGAGTTATCTTTTAGACTCCTAAAAAAACTATATTTTGTAAATATAGGTTAATCCTTTTCTTTATATATATTTTTTTCCTGTAAATGTTTGTACAAATGTCTTTTCACACTTTTGTTAGAAGGAGAAGGATTTTTGGGAAAAAGTAAATAGGGTTTTCCTTAATATGGCTATATGTGGTTAGTTTTGGAAGTTTAACAGGTAAAATATATATATATATAAAAAGATTTAAACCTATATTTATTATTTACAAAATATAGATTTTGTAGGAATCTAAAAGGTAATTTAATTGTGATGAAATAGCAAATAACGGCATGTTTTTTTTCAAGACAATATGCTTCAATTGTGATGAGTTAGCAAATTAAATTATTAAAATATTAAAATAAATAATTTGATGGCTAATTTGATACTCCATCAAAGTTAAAGTATGGAAAATGAAATTTTGCCAAAAAAAAACAAAACTTGCACACCAAAGTTTGGGCAATATAATTTGGTGTGGAAGTTAAGTACACGCATCCTCCTCTTTTTTTTCTTTTTATTTTTTTTGTGGGCCAAGTAAAAATTTAAGCCCAAACCCAACACGAATTTGTGGGAGGTCAATCTGCAGGGAGCAGCTGATGCTCTTCAGGTCAGTTTTTTTTTTTTCTAAAAAAAAAAACCACACGTTATTAATTATTTCAAACAGTTGTCTTTCCTAAGTAATTGGTGTTTTCAAGCACTCCCGCTAGCAAGCGCTTTCTTGGGTATGATTTGTTTGGAGAGTGTAGGAGATCTTCAGAAACCACTTAGGGCTTCCTATTTAGCATGCTATTCATGTTCATTGTAGCTGTTGCAAGTTCTTATGGCATCAGCACGGCATCGTACATGAGCATATGCAAACACTTTAAACAAATTAACTTTATAATGTGATTATTCGAAGTAGAATTAATATAATGAGCACTAGCAATGCATTTCTGTTAGAGTTGCTCCCGACACTGATGTCACCCAAAACCTTAAATCCATCAGTCCCAGCTGCTTCGTCTGACCTTAAGTTTTACCAAAAGAATAGATTTACCAGTACGAAAAGGAAGTCATTAACGTGGTCAATTTTAGCTTCTGACTACTTGAGAGTACTACTGATGTGTCCCATGAAAGACACTCTCCATTTCTCCCATACTCTTTTGTTATTATTCGGAATAAAGGATTTTTTGGTACCGCCCTCGATTTGGGTTTTCGTACCTGTATTTAAATTTCATATTTTTTGGTACCTGTACTTGGTAGTTTTCATGAATTTTGGTACTTCTGGTGGCCGGACGGTCGCCGGAGACACGTGTCGAATTTACATGAGGCCACATCTTCTTGGTGGTCAACCCCACCTTGGTTCCCCCAATCTCGACCCGAAACCACAAAAAACCGACCCGTTCCGGGTCTAACCATACCAAATATCTCAATTTCATTTTTAAAAAGTGAAATTAAATTAAAATACATTACAAAATTAATTTAAAATAAATAATTAATCTCACGGGGAAATAAGAAGTGACATTAAAATTTAAGAATCATAATTTTTTTAAAAAATATAAATAAGTATATAAATTTTATATATTTACTTTCTAAAAATAGAAATTTTTATTTTTAAAAATAATGATAATAATTTCTAAAAATAATTTTACAAAAATAAAAAAAAATATTTTTTAAAAATATATTTTTAACAAAATTATTGTAAATTTTTTATTTGAAATTTAAAATTTTTTATATAATTTTTCAAAAATTAAAATAAATTATTATTTTTAAAAATTAAAGTAAAATATAATTTTAAAATTAAAATAAATTTATGTAAAATTTCACATAAAAATATAATTTTTATGTTTTTTTAAAATAAGAATAAAACTTTATATTTTAAATTTTTTATATATATTTTTTAAAATAAAATTTTATTTTTAAAAATTATTCATAAATTTATGTTAAAAAATTATTATATTATTTTAAAATTATAAAAAAGTTATATTTACATAATTAAATTTAATAAAAAATTTATTTTAAAAAATTTTGTTTAAAATATAATTCTTTTATTTTAATCTCACTTCTTATTTATAAATTAGACTAATTAATTAATTTCAATTAATTTTATAATCCTTTTTAAATTTATTCTCACTTTTAAAAACAAAATTTTGGTATTTGGTTGGTTAGATCCTGGGTCGGTTTTTTGTGGTTTCGGGTCAAAATTGGTGGAACCTGGGTGGGGTTGACCCTGAGAAGACGTGGCCTCACATAAATTAGACACGTGTCTCCGGTGACCGGAAGTACCAAAATTAATGAAAACTACCAAGTACAGGTACCAAAAATCATGAAATTTCAGTACAGGTACCAAAAACCAAATCGAGGCCAAGTACAGGTACCAAAAAATCCTTTATTCCGTTATTATTCCAAACGCCATCATCTGATCCTCACACATCTGCTTTCTTGCTTTCCTAGTGGGTTTAGTGTGAATATATATTATGTTTTTTTGGCATTAGAGGTAAGACCATTTGAACAAAACTTCAATAGATGGATGAGGATAACTTGCTCAAGATGTAACATATATGGAGTTGAACAAATGAATGCCCCTCTCATTATTAATTACACTTCGACAGAAATTAATTATTAGACATGTTCAAACTGGTGAACTGCCATTAGATATCTTCAGTGAAAGTAATGTAGCAAGTTAAACATATTTACATCCTTGTTACCGTTTCACCATACGAAAATGCCATATATGTTACAATTTGTTCTCCCTTGCTTCCCCTAAGTTAGACTTCTGAGACAGAAAAACATGAACAATATGGACGTCCAAATTTTGTCAAGAAAGTTGATACGTCCATCTTCTGCAGACCACCCCAAAACCATGACCTTTTCACTGTTGGATCAGATAGGTCCACCCCAGTTCTATGTTTCTTGCTTATTCTACTATCTTCCCAGCAATGGAGGAGATCAAGGTCGTGATGGTGGCGGCAATAATGTCAACAACAGTGCAAGAACAAACGAAAGGCTTCAAGAATCATTATCAGAAACCTTGACCCTCTTTTACCCTTTTGCGGGAAGACACTCTAAAGAGAACCTCTTTGTTGATTGCAACGACGAGGGAGCAGAATATTTGGAGGCTCAGGTAGGCAACTGCAGCCTCGCTCAACTCCTCAAGGATGGCTTGCTCGAGAGCGAATTGCGCAGGCATTTGTTTGCTCTTGTTCTTCCATCGGAATACAAGCAAAACACCCCCGTCCTGAAGGTTCAGTGCAACATTTTTGAATGTGGTGGGCTGGCTGTGGGTGTAACCCTCTGGCGTAAGATAGCAGATGCTTTCACATTTTTCACATTCATCAACTCTTGGGCCACTGCCTGCAGGATTGGGATTGAGCACGTTCCTAGCCCAAATTTCGAACTGGCTACCATCTTCCCACCAGGAGATTTATCATCCCTGAAGACTATTGTCCCAAGAAAGAGTGAAGGAAACATTGTTGAGAAGAAGTTTGTGTTTGATGGTGCAGTAATATCAAACCTCAAAGCTGCTGCCTCTGCCTTAGGACAGCTCAAGCACCAACCCTCAAGGGTCGAGGTTGTGACAGCATTTTTGTGGGAAATACTCATTAAGGTGTCTCAGGCAAGACATGGTAAGTTAAGGTCATCATTTCTCGCATTCTCCATCAATATGAGAGGGAAGACAATGGCTGCATTGCCCGAGAACTGCTGCGGGAACTTCGTCATAGTAGCAGCTGCAAAGCACATTCCAGAGGATGGGGAGGAGGAGACAGTAAAACTGGAGCCCTTGGTGTCCAAGCTTCATGAAGGAATAAGAAGAAGGATAGCAGACTGTGCAGAAGTCTTGAATGGGGATGACTTGTTGACATTGACCAACAGGAGCTTCCAAGAGATGGGTGAAGCACTTAAGGACGAGGAGTCTGATTTCTTTGTGATTGTTTCATGGTGTAGGTTCCCAATGTATGAAGCAGATTTTGGATGGGGGAAGCCTGCCTGGGCTAGTTATGTGAGCACACCTGCACAAAGGATTTTGCTTTCGGATACAGTGGATGGTGATGGCATTGAAGCATGGATTGGTGTGGATGAAAATAGTTTGCAACTTTTTGAGCAGGATCCGGATATTATAGCATTCACTACTAATTAATTAAAAAATGATCCGTCACTAACCATAGCTACCCTTGTACCATCTTTCATTTCATGACTGTGTACTCCATTTCTATTCCTATCCAGGGAAATAAAAAGTTGATATCTATCGGGCTAACTTTTTTTCTTGTTTTCATCTAATAAAGTATTTATCCCTACCACCCATATATGAATTGGGAAGTGTTACATTACTTCCAAAATTTTTTGGCAATAGACATTTTCTCATTTCTATTCTACATTCCTGTCGCCAATAGCATGGCCCAATATGTTGGGTTTTAGCTCTAAAACATAACTGTATTATATACCTCTATTATATGTATTAAATAATTTGTTTCGATCTTTTTTTTATTTGGTTCAATTATATACCTATGTTTTATAATGTGGTTCCATTTCATATCCTTTAGTAAATAATTTGGTTCAATCGTGTCCTTTTTTTCTATTCCATCTGTTTTGTACAAATTTGGACCCCCAAAATTTATTGTTATAAATTTGCCCCCCCCTCCCTAACACAAATTCTTGGATCCGCCCCTGGATAGGATAGGATGACACGATTGAACCACTGAGGAGCCAAAAATCTCAAGATGTTTTCCTTAATCAAAATGGATACCAGTAGTAACAATGCAGAACAATGCAGACGGTTGTATATGTTTGTCGATGACGCTAAAGTGCAACCCATAACTCGTATCTACTCTCTACCCTCGAGCCAATTTCCAATTTTTCCGGTAGTTATAAAAAGTGGAGAAAAGCAACCATAAAAATGTATATTCAAATTAAATTTTGTTGATGTCGCAAAAATGAATTTATTTTATTTGATTGTTTAGTTTATTATTGGTTAAAGTTCTAATCTGTGATTGTTTAGTTATTGGCTACTCTTTCCAAATATCACCATCTATCATTCTTGCATTTGACGAATCTTGACTTTACATGAGGTAACATTGGTAAGATATATGATTTGAGAAACAGGTAGGTTAGTAAGAACAACTAGAAAATTCAGCTCCTTTATTTGTCCAAAATATTGATTAGATACAAGATAATTTCTCAAAGAAACCAAAAAACTTAATTTATTAACTGAAGGTTTTTATTATTGGATTCGCACATGATGAGTTAGTGGGCTAAAGCCCTAGACTAACCCTAATATTGTGTTATTAGGGAAACCTAGTGTTGGGGTTTATATGTGTTATAACCACCCACACAGATGGGCAGGAGAACGTGAGTTTTGTACTCAGTGTACAGATAACAGAAATACAGTATTTTTCTGGTTCTCTCTTCTCTCACCTAAAAGACAGGTATCTTTTCCAGTTTAGGATTCTTAGGTTGTGGTATGTGGATTATTTCCTTGTGATTTAACTCCCGACCAATATCAACATACCGATGATCCAGATGATTCAGATGATCTAGAGGAATGATTGATCAAGAGATTTCATGGGCTCCAATCTAAAGAAAAGAGATAAGTCTTCTTTTCTATTTATTTAATTCTTCCGCTGTGCATAGAATGTTTATGTGTTAAACAAGTCTAAATTCCCAACATTGGTAGCGGAGCCCTAGATCTTATTCCTTGATTGATTTGTTGTTTTTGTGTAAAAGAAAAAATAATTCATTCGGTGGAATAGATTTTTCTTCTGGAAATATGATTGTTTTGTTCAATTCGTTGAGTCAATTAATTTTTTATGTTAATTGGTTTTTGTGCTATTGATTAATATATGTTGTTAACCAATAGCACATCTGCATGTAAAACTGAACTGCTATGCCTAATACAAAACAATCGCAAAAGGAGAAAACAATCTATTAATTGCTTGATAAATATGTTTTTCAAACAATTGACTTGAGTATTCTTTTGAATCAGCATAAGACTCTCTGGGTGCATGAATAGTTCATTCAATTCATCGACTTCTTCTGCAAATGGTTAGTTTCTTTTATGCGATTATACATGTTCAATTTATTCGATTGAGACGCACTGCTGTTGTGTTTTTAATTGAATAAAAGAGGATTTGTTTCTGTGTGAAACTAACCTGTGAATCAACACCTGAATGAAACCCATTAATGCCGTTACCGATCAACCCACGAACCCAGAAACTGAACAAAGGGGAAAGGCTTCTTTGTGCTTGTGTTATGCTTGAGCAATTGGGTTGATTGTTTACAGGTAACGGTGGCTGTGGCTCATGCTGGTTCGGTCGGCGGCTTGAGACTTGAGGGTGGCGTGTGATGCTGCAGTCATGAGCTTCACGCGTCACGGCGGCTGATCGAGAGGCTATGGTCGCACTTAGAGTCCCTTCTTCGAGCAGAAGTGGGCGCCAGGATGAGTGAGGAGGCGACTCTTAGTGAGTCGGCCGGTGGATCGTGCAATGGCGGCTGCAGATCCGAGCAATTGCGACGGCTGCGGGTCCTTCTTGTGTAGGTTGTGACCCACGGCCCGAGGCCAGGAGACAGCAGCGACGGTCGGAGCAGTGGGTTTCGTGACTTGCAGCTCCCGCTCCGATCTGCCCTGCGGCGTCTCCTTCGTTGAGGTCGTCTTCTCTGGCAAGGAAGAGTGAGCCGCGGCTCGTGCAGCAGTGCGATGGCAGGCTTGCTACTCTCGAGCTTTCGGCTGGGCTCTGTGCTCCGTTTCCGCGCGGTGGTTGTGGCGCCTGCGTGGTGTCTCTTCCGGCGGCGGTGAAGACTCCAATGGGAGTTATGGCGGCGGCGGCTGCTTTGACTGCCAAAGGGAAGAGATGAAACCCTAAGGCACCCTTCCCACACGCGTTGCACGTGTGCAACTGTAGTGTCGGCATTGGTTGAACCAACCTAGTCGAACTTAGCAGTAGGTTAGCTTGACACAAAAAACAAGGAAAGTCAACTTTCATCAATCTCTTGTCACTGTCTGCTACCTCGAGATTTGGCATCGCTGGCGCCAAATCGTAGATGTATCCATTTTCCAGAAAGTGGTCTGTACATGCTTAGCAGACTACTAAGTTTGATACTTCCTAGTTGGACTGAATCAACATGAGCTGTTATGGAAGCTTTCCAGATCTTTAAACACGTTCCTGCAGATTCAACATAAGCTATGTACCGGGTTTATAGAGTTAGGGGCATCTTCAACAAGTGGCCCCAAAATGCAAGATGATCAGCACAGGCTGGACTGACACCTAGGTTTGAAGATCTTAGGTTTGTCAGATTTAAATCCATCCGTTGTGAAACCTGTTCAGAACATTAAACAAACATTTTTTTAGTTGAATCAAGCTAGGTTTCAGTTTTATAGATCATGGGAGCATCTCTAACAATTGCCTGAAATTTGTAAGAAAATCAATGTGGTCCTTGGTCCATGAAAGTGACATCTCAAGATTAAACCCAATAAACTAATGCAACTAACACACATACCAACCCCACTAACTTCAAACTCCCACAATGTCACATGCATGCTAAGATTTATTTTATAAATCTGAAACTCAAAGTTTGTTAACATCAAAACATAGCTAAGGCATAAGGAGGACTAAGACACATGATTCAAATACCTCGGTTAGTGTGCTTAATCGAGATTAAGGAAAATAATTAACATAAAGCACATGCTAATCCGACCTTAGGCCAACAATCTCCCCTTTTTTGATGATGACAAACTGTGAGTGAAAAGACATAGAAAGCATAACTTTTAAAATCAGTTTTGCACAAATGCTCCTCCTTAATATATGCTCTCCCTGTCTAAAACATTTTTGCAATATAAGAACATCTCATAATTATGCAAGTACTTACAATCACGCAACACTATTTCTCCCCCTTTTGACATCTCAAAAGGCAAATATGACCAAGTGTGAATTACTGAGAGAAGCTAAATTATAATAGATCAAGATACTATATTCCAAAAAAATCAACAACAAAACGGTAATAAAGCATGATCAATAGAAACGTCAACAAACAACGTTACGCTGATTGTATTCGTTTTTGGCATTACTCAGGCCAAATCGCAACACAAAGGGATAACTATAGTCCTGCAACAAAAATGCATTACCACCTGGAGCGACTAGCAGGATAAACTTCTTCAGAGTTATAAAATAAGATAAATCTGAAGTGAGGCTATAAGAGAATGATCAAAGTTCCTACATAAGGTGTTAATAACTCAACTAAGTGGAAATACTCATGTTTTTGGCATCAATCGTGCCAAATATCAACTCAAAGTATCAATCAACAAGCATATATGAATTTGTAACATCAACAATAATATAAGTAATAAATCAAAGTGTCATGAAAATATGATGCAGTGATAGTGACTCTACAATGATTTCTGAAAGCATCAACTAAGAGCTCAAAAAACTCATTAACGGTATATCCCCTATTTTGCATGAATAAAATCAATTTTTCCATGACATTACCATAGATAGTAAAATATGTAGCATAGTATTCATAAAAAGATATAACAGTGAACATAATATGCACATAAAAAGATCCAAATAGGCAATTAAAGAAAAGTATGTATATGATATGAGAATGCATGAACCTAAAGAGTAATAGATGAGAAGGAGTCAAACCCGGTTTAATGGGCAATAGATTCTTCTTCTTGTGGAGTGGCAGCAGCTAGTGGACGATAGTAAGAAGAATTTCTGACCTTAGCCAACAACATGTCCATGCTCTTTTTGCATTTGCATCACCCCTTCAAGTTTTCTATTAGAAACCATCAAGTCCCCCTTCTTTCCAATGATTCTTCCATCATTATCATCATGCTTTTAAGGCCATATTGGTGAGAAGTTTCTCAATCAAGTTAAGATCAAGCCTTTCTAGGAGGTTACATATGCGTCTCAAAGCTTGCTCTTTTGTTGACTCTAAGTCTAACAAAATTCGAAAAGAATGCATAGTGTGACTTTAGGAATTTTTACTGCCAACAACAGCTCTTGATTATTTTCATTCCCTCTATTAGTCCACTAGATGGATAGGCATCTTCAGCAAGCTTCCTCTTTTTCATCCCTTTTCTAGATTAAACAAGTGTCTACTTCTTATTATGGGAACTAAAGAAGCTTCTTCTCTAGACTTGAACTCTTCTTGCTCAATACTGGAAGATTTTCTCATACTTCAGAGTCTGAAATTCTAACAAATTTCTCTTTCCTTTTCTTTGAGAAGCTTTGGTAAGAAGTCCTCCTCTTTAGTCTTCTGCTTCTCTTTATTTTCCATTTTGGCATCGTAGAAGCCAAAAGCACTTTCGAACTTCTCCAGATCTGCAGCCAAGTAGCCTTTTCTGGCTCTTCAATAATTATTTCTTCAAGATCTGGTGGTGCTTCAACAGAAAATCTTTATTCTGAATTGTCTCTGATAGTAGCACTTTCGGAGTAGATTCAGTCTCATGTTGACTCGGTTTCTCTTGAGTGTTTTCCTTTGAGCTTGTTCTTAAGGATGAGGACTTGGTCTTTTCTTCTTCTTTTCTAATTTTCTCTCCAAGACTTGGTGATGTTTCAACAAGTTTTTCTCTTGAATGGTCTTGGGATGTTGAACTTCAGAAACCATTTGAAGTTTTTTGCTTGACTTGATTCTTCTTGAGGGGCCTTTGACTTACTTGAGCTTGGAATATGATTATTGACTGAAATACCATCTCTATCCTTCTATTTGAATACTGTAAGGTTTTCTCCCGTAGAAACACTATATAATTTAAGGATTGATAGACTTCCTCCTACTACAAGTGTGCTTCTTATTCCTTTATGAATTTTGGGTGGAGATAAATAAGGACTTTTATGTCTAGATCAGATTGGCTTGATTTGAGATTGGTTTTTGAATTGTGGAAGGAAAGAGAGACAAGAATTATTTCCACCATGGTTAGGATTCATCTCACTCCGTTTATACAAAGGATAAAGGTAGGATATAAGAGAGAGAGTATAGGAAAAATAGTTGGGGTAAGTGGATATGAATGAGACTTTGTAATTGCCCAACGGTCACTTGAGATTCTCTATGCAAATTCTCTCTGTCACCCAACGGTTACTTTTGCAAAGTAACGGATAGATGGTTTAGTGAATACGAAGGAAGTTGATTACCCAACGGTTATTTGAGGTTATCTCAACAACCCCATCTCTCACTTTTTGAAAAGTATTCTTCCAACTGTTACCTTTTGAAAAGTAGCAAGCATGCTGTAAAAATCTAGCAATTTTGGCTTGTGCAGGGTTTCTGACTATAGGTCTGAAAATAGGCCCTCTTTTTCCTTAAAATTTCTGCACAAAAATTGTTCCTTTTTCAACATCTGCCTTTTGAATTTTTGGCATCACCTACACCAAAACAGCTTGCTCTCTGATTTCTTCATAAGTCACCAATTTCACCAATCCATTTTTTTTCTCCATCGTAATTTCATCATTGCTCGAATGTTAAGTGCAAGTGTGCATTTGAATGTTCATGAACTAAGTGATAAATATGCATGCTCACATGTAAAGAGATTAAAGTTGAGAGATATCACTAAAGAAGGATTGTAACTACTCCAATGTGGAGTGCGCATTCCAATCTCCACATGAATCCTGGTGGACTGATCTTCCTTCAGTCACTTGGTGAAAATATCTGCAAGTTAATTCTCACTTTTGACAAGAACAAGTGTTATATCCTTCTTAAGCATATGATCTTTGATGAAATTTTGTATCTCTTCAATGTGTTTGGTATATGAGTGTTAGATTGAATCTTTAGAGAGATAAGAACATTTGAGCTATGACATAAAATGAGAAGGCACATATAATCTAGGCTATAACATATATTTCATCTAACCAACTTGAGCATGTCATAACACCACTAATAACAAATTCGGCTTCACAGACACCAAATTGTACTTTTTGCTAAACCAAGATAGAAATGATTATACAATGCACTAACAAGAACCACTTGTTCTTTTTAATCTAATAGATAGCCAACAAAGTCATCATTAGAATAATTAAACAGTTTCAAAAAAATATAACTTTTGGGCTACTGTGATCTAATTTAAAGATATAACTTTTGAGCTCTTGAAAAGATCATTTGATAACATTTAGCTTGGATACTTTAAGACAATAATGAAGTATAGACAAAACCAAACATTGATCATAGTATCAGGTTCAGTAGCAGCAAAGAGATAAAGAGCACTATTAATCATATCGTTATATCTTTCTGTCATCTCTTTGCCATTTTCGTCTTTGTTTAACATCAAAGTCATGCTCATTGAGATTTGGCAGCATTGTCTTCTTCAGTGCCAAAACGTTTGGGAAACCTTTTGTATGCATAGCTTGGTTGATGAAGATCAAGTTCCTTTACTTGGAATCCGAGGTCGAAGTTCAATCATCCCATTAAGCTCATCTCGAATTCACTGTACTCTTATGCTTTCAAATTCCTTACACAACAACTCATTAGTAGTATCAAGTAGTATGACATGATCAAAGATAAGATATACCTATGAGCTTTTATGAAGGAAATCATCATGACCAAAGTAAGTGCATTGACTATCAAAAGCAATAGTCATATGCTCACTAAATGTTCTTTTGTTATCTCAAACAAGCAAACTATAAAACTTCATAACATGTTAAATAGAAAACGAAGCACATAACATCAAATGATAGTTTCTTCTTTTGGACTTAGAAATGTGTCAGAATTGTCATCAATGATGCCAAACCGTTTCTAAAGCTTTTGAATATATTTAACAATTTTAGCAAAGTTAAAAAATTTTCTTATCAATTTCAATGCTAAAAACACATACCAGAATATAAAAGAGATTCATTTGCCAAAGCATCAGTAAACGACCATTATGAAGAATAAATACTGACAATGAATAATACATAATGCATGCATGACATAAAATTAGAACAAGTATTACCAATATTATTTCAATTAACCATTATGATATGTTTGAGTATCCTCTTAGAGATATTGTAAGGAGAATTCAAATCATCATTACCTTTATCAAGTGCCTAACCTTTTGAGCTAACACAAGATGTGATATTACCTTAGCTTAAGGATGAGAATCTTGATGGGTCTTTTTATATGTGTTGAACAACCACTTTGCAACATCCATCTATCCATATTTTTCTGCCATGAAAATTATTTTTTTGGTACCCACACAAACTTGGGTCCTTGGGGTTAGTTTTAGCATCTTTCGGTAGCCAAATATATTTATTAACACAATACATCTTTTGATCATGAAAAGTATCATGTCTGACCTCTATTTTCATCATAATGACATGTATAATGTGATGTATTATAAAGTTTAGCTCTAGCAAAGTTATTCATTAAGGTTGGCTTGGGATTGAATGCCAAATGAATGACTCCAACACTTTTCTTTTATAAGAAGCGCCTTTGATATCAAGAGAAGGTATATACCAACTCTTCCCTTAATGAACATGACAAATTCAATATTCAGATTAAGAGCATTATTTTTATTAATTATTTTTCACAAGCATCCACACTTAGAACAAGTTTCTTCTCTAGAACATTGCATATAAATATAGGAACATCATTATTCATTTTTAGATCAACAATATTGGCACATGATGTAGGATACTTTCTAGGCTATACATGTGAAGTGTTATGAATATCTTTATCAAATTCAATACTTCAACATGTTTTCTACATGCAATGTTCTCTTCTAATCTTTTTCAACAATCTCAAGTAATTCAGTAAATTAAACAATTAGCTCATCAAATGTAAATTTATAAAAAGAATCATTTACCTCAGAATTCTTTCTTGCTGACCGAGAAAGATTCGCAAAGTCCACACCATCCAAATCACTTGTAGTGCGAAGTCTTTCTCATTTACATCCTTTTCTTCAAGCTTGGAATTTGTATACATGGCTTGAGTGTGTTCTCTTGACAGCATTGAATAGAGCTTAAAATCCTTCAACAATTGATTTGGGTTGTACTCCTTGAATTAAATTATTCCATAGTGAATGATGCGAGGAGACTCCAAAACTTATAGATTATTGCACTAGACATTGCTCTTTCCAATTTGGCCTCATTGATGCCAAATCGAAGGAGGTTCGCAACTTTAGAATTATGCTTGGCTTCATTCACTTCCTCTACTGATCAGAACTTCAAGACATTTTTGGTTGGTCCCTAGTAGGAATTTTGCACAGCAAGCCACCTCTCTAGTTCTTGACTCTCTATAGAAATATTTAACAGAAACATCCAATGGCCGAACTTCACACCATTAGAATAAGAAATTTTCTAATGCTACAACCCTCAAAAGCCTTGATCTTTATCTCCTGGAGGTTAATCTATGTACAGAGAACGCGTCTCTGCTACCATTTGTAGGTCCAAAGAGGCTAAGAGAGGGGGGGGGGGGGGGAGGGGGGGTGAATTAGCCATTTTTTGCTTAATCACCGATTTGGCGTCACTGATGCCAAATCAACTTTGTATCTAAATCTAGGAATTAATGAACACACTAAAGCACAATTAAGGAGAGGGTTCGAGATATTGGCATAAAGGATTTTGAGTGGTTCGCCACACAAGACTACCTCCACTACTCAAGGAATCCACCTTGAGAATTCTAACTTTCACTAATCTTGATTTTTACAGGATCAACCAATAACCTATAATACAAGGTTTTATCTAGGCTAACTACTAACCTCTCATATCCACAAAGCTAATCCAAGCTTTGCTCTTAGTTCCCCAGTAAGATATCCCCTATCCTACCCACTCATTTGGTTTCTTCATAGGTTAAACCAACAAAGCCTATCTCTCACAAGTTTTTCTAAGGTGCAACTTCCAAACCTTCTCTCAAAGCTAATCCTAGCTTTGCTTATCACTAATCAGCACAAAGCACTCCTAAGCTTGTCTAAGATATAACCCTCTCTCAAGATATCATCATGAGTGACTCACTCAAGAGATTTACAAGTAATGCACAAGGAAGAATCTTTGAACACTCTCAAGCTTAGGAGGAGACCTGCTGCTAAATTCTCACTTATTTCTCCATTGGCAGCTCTGTTGTTCTTCATGGAGTCATCAGCCTTTTATAAAGACACAATAGGATAGGCCTTTCTAAGAAATTCAATTCGTTGTGTGTGTCACTCTCACCAGACAGCTGTTTCATTTTAACTGAGACCAGAGTGGCAACGTTCAAATCTCCCTGTGGTCGCTTTCACGCGTTGGTCTGAATCATGCCATTCATCTGACAGGTCTGCCCACGTTTAGCCAAGTCCTAGGTTGGATCCAAAAGATTGATTCCATCTCATTTAGGGATCCGTTGTGATGTCTTTAATCAGGATGGTCAGACTGCAGAAATGATAAAGTACTAGGTTCTTTTGAGTTCTTAGTAGTAGGTTAGCTTGACACAAAGATCAAGGAAAGCCAACTTTCATCAATCTCTTGTCACTGTCTGCTACCTCGAGATTTGGCATCGTTGACGCCAAATAGTCGATGTATCCGTTTTCCAGAAAGTGGTCTGCACATGCTTAGCAAACTCCTAAGTTTGATACTCCTAGGTTGGTCTAAATCAATATGAGCTGTTATGGAAGCTTTCCAAATCTTTAAACACGTTCCTACAGATTCAGCATAAGCTATGTACCGGGTTTATAGAGTTAGGGAGCATCTTCAACAAGTGGTCCCAAAATGCAAGATGAATAGCACATGCTGGACAGACATCTAGGTTTGATGATCCTAGGTTTATCAGATTCAAATCCATCCGTTGTGAAACCTGTCCAGAATACTAAACAAACATTTTCTGAGTTGAATCAAGCTAGGTTTCAGTTTTATAGATCATGAGAGCATCTCTAACAATTGCCTCAAAGTTGTAAGATAATCAATGTGGTACATGGTCCATGAAAGTGACATCTCAAAATTAAACCCAATAAACTAATGCCACTAACACACATACCAACCCCACTAATTTCAAACTCCCACAATGTCACATGCATGCTAAGATTTAATATATAAATCTGAAACTCAAATTTTGTTAACATCAAAACATAGCTAAGGCGTAAGAAGGATTAAGACACTTGATTAAAACTAAATCAACTACTAATCCATATATAATCAAATACTTTGGTTAGTGTGCTTAATCAAGTTTAAGGAAAATAATTAACACAAAGCACATGCTAATCCGACTTTAGGCCAACACCTTTGTGGTTAAAAATACTTATATTGTTAATAGTACTAATTGATAAGTATATGTCTTTTTGACAAAAGTGGTAAAAAAAATCAAAGAAGGCTCGAAATAAATTTAATTGTGATGATGGGAAAAAGTTCCTACTTATCCAAATGGTAGAAACAAGGCAAAGCTAAGTGCTTTAACTGTGGATAATAAACATATTTTGGTGCTTTGTGCATCACTTTTAAGAAGGTATGCCTTTCTTAAAGTACAAACAGTTTGGTATTGTGTGTTATTTGAATCAATCATCAATTGGATAGTTGATTCAGTATCCACAAATTGTGTAATAAATGGTCTAGGATCATTTATTTACTATTGTCAAAGTTTGATTGAATCAAAATGAGTTCATGTAGGAAATTGACTCTGAGTAGTAAGTTTAAGGATTAAACTGGTTGTAAAACAGTCATAATCCTAAACCTAAATGATATATATTTTGTTCATCAAATATGACAAAACCTTGTATCTAGTAGGAGTAGATTTGTTCTACCATACTAACCTTTATGGGTATGTTTTTTAGTATCTTTATCTTGTTTTTAACTGGATAATGAATATGCTTCAAATGATTCCAGACTTCCTCTACTTATATCTTCATTCTATGTGAATGACGATGTTGAATGTATGTCATTCTATTTTTGATCATATGGATCAATAAAGAATGAACCATCTCGCCAATGCGGACTTGAAGGGTTCATTTTCAAGATTGAACTTCATATGTATGAATTCTTTCTTGAGGGGAAGGTGACAAGAAAATCATACCGAATTACACTTTAGAGCAAAATATCATTTGCAGTTAATCCATTTTGACATATGTGGTCAAATTAAATATGAGGACAAGGCATAGTGCCTACTATTTCATCACTCTCATCGAATTTCCATAAGTCTTAGGCTATTGAATGCTATTGACGGTTTATGAACCATGTAGAGAATCGGCTTGTTGTATCAAAGCAGTTGGCTAGGGCTATAGTATTTGTATGATTGGTTCATATAAATATGTGATGAAGTAGGATTAGTTGAATAGTTAACTAATCTCAAAACTCCACAACAAGATGTTGTTAAGGAGAGAAGAATTTGATTCTTCTAGAAATAGTCAGGTTTATGGTAACCTGAAGTCCTCCAATATGTTCTTGGAAAATATGTTTTTCAAGAAAAGTCAATATAAGAAACATGATCAAGAGTAATGCATTGGGATAAATCAATTGAGTATTGATGAGTCCCTAAGAATCTTGATCTTAGCGGGATCAAATTGGATTATAATGATTTTGTTTCATTAAATCCAACACCTCAAAAAGTGGTCACGGTATGGAACTGAGACGACACTTTAGATCGATAGTACTTATCAAGAGTACCAAAAGGCTCTCATAGTGTAACCTCTTTTGTAGAGGAGAACCTAAAACAGTTGTTTCTTATAAGACTAAAGATGAATGGATTAAGACAACATGAGTTGTACTTCATGCAATCAGACTAAATTTGAGTGTTGGTAAAAGATGTGAGGATTTTGGGAATAAATGGGTTCTCCAAACATCATGCTAAGTGCTGATAAGCCAGTGGATGCGTTTTGATATCATATTAGGATGTAAGAATTATCTTTCCTTAATGGAAAATTAGGAGGAAATTTACATGCAACAAACTGTGGGTTTTTGCTGTAAAAGGGCAAGGATACTTCGTGTATTGCCTATTTAGGTCCATTGGTGGACTCTGTAATTCTTCTACATAATGGTTTTTAAGATTTTGTATAACCAAGACATCTTCATTTTTGTGATGATAGATGATGACCATTATATCGAGATCAACTAATCATAAGTGACTCTATTACCTTACGTCCACGTCACGTTGTTGGCTGGAAATTATAAGAATTTCCTTGTATCTATACTTTTAGTTGTCCTTCATTTTTGGAAATGTAGGACATGGAGGGGAAATGCATACACTTTGAAGATTATGATCCTTGGAATTTTGTATGCATGACTCTAAGCCTATAGATACATTTATTGCCAAGGGCAATAACTTGAGCCAATAATAGTGTTATCAAACTCAGCTTGGCAATTGTGCCTTCTTCTAATGTCATGAGAGTCTAGTATATACTTTATTGTATACCAGACAAGATTTTTTTTATCTTGTTGAAATGGTAAATAGTTACCGACTCAATCCTAGATATGACAATTAGATGACAGTCAAGGAAATGCTTTGGTATTTAAGAGTATGATAAACTATATTATATGCTTTCAAGAGAAAAGTTTTGCTTCAAAGCTTATATGCATGTTGACTATAGTGGTGATCTTGGACTATGAGTAGTCTTACCATCTTGTCAAACATGGTCTTGTCAATGATAGGAATTGAATTTATAATTCTATCATTGGTTGTACAAAATAGTATGGCTAAAATAGTTTAGTCATCAGAAATAATGCATGCAACATGGTTTCCTTATTGATTATCTACTGTGATAATTATGCAGTGATATTCCTGTGGGAGGAATTGGTAGTACTGTGACAAGACAAAAACACATTGATATTTCACATAAGGAAGTGAATATGAAGAATATTCCTACTAGTGATATGTTGGTACAAAGTCACCGAACTTTTTTTTTTGAAAAGACTCATTTGTTGGGCAAATGGAGCAAAAAGGTTTAGTAGGAATTAAATACAATAATTTATATTATTTTTCTTTCCCTTAACTTTATATTCACGATAAATCTTTGGATTTATACAATGCCGTTTTGTGTAAAGGTTCATATGTACAGAATACATGTTATATACATGTGTGGATATATGCTAGGTGCATATGATGGGATGAGAAGTTTAGTGTTGAGCTCATCAAAAGATGTCTAACAAACAGGTTAGCTCTCTCACATGAGTAACCATCTCTATGACTAGGTGTGTCATATGTTAGACACAGAAGGCTTAAGCTAGAGGGGGGGTGAATAGCTTATGACCTAAAACCGAAAATATTTGCAGGAAGTAAATGCGAAATAGAAAGAATGAGGGACACAAGGATTTTTATACTGGTTCACACACAACTAATTTGTGGCTAATCCAGTCCTTCAAGGTTCACTTGAAGAGTTCACTATCTAGGTTAAGCTTCCGGGTGCTTAACAAACCGTTTACAACCTAGGAATTCTAATCACAAGAATCCTAAACCTGAGAGTTCAAGTCACATGAACCTCAACACTCTTGCTTGAAGATACCTCACTTCAAGACTTCTCTCAAGGGAACAAACCTCCCTTATAGTGTGTTACAACACTCTCAATCTCTCAAACAAAACTCTCTTGAAGAGTGGGTATGAGTACAAATGGAAGCTTAATGAAGCAACTCTATAATTTCACAAGATATTAGCTCAAAAATTGATTGAATGATTTTCAAATAAATGCTTGAATGTATGAAGGGAAAATCTATTGAAATAGAGGTTTAAAGCCTCTATTTATAGCTTCAAAAACTCATATGGTCGTTGGGGACAAGTTCTGACACCTTTTAGACAAGATAGCATGCTTGGTGGAAAAAGTTGTTTGATTCCAACGGCACAACATCGATGTTGGGGCTCACAACATCGATGTTTGTCCGTTGGATTTGAATAATTGAGCCAACAGCTACTAAAACGTAGATGTTTGTTTGATCAGCATCGATGTTTACAAACCCAACATCGATGTTTTGGTGCTTCGCAAAAAATGATGAAGTTGATTTGTTAAGAACATCGATGTTGGAGGAGGCAACATCGATGTTTAAATCCTGTGGCAAAACCATTTTGAAAACAAATATCATAACAACGATGTTGTGTAAGCCAACATCGATGTTGTGGACACAACATCGTTGTTCTGGACACAACATCGATGTTCTTGAGCCACGACAATTGTTTGATTTGTTTGAAGGCAAATAACATCGATGTTTGGACAGGGAACATCGATGTTTAGGACTCAAAAAACAATTTTTATGACTGAAAGCATGCTATGAAATGCATGAGTAACTTTTGTTTTGTTTTGAGCTAATAACTTGGAAGTTTTGAGTTACCACTTAGAAGGAGTTCATATAGATAGTTCCTATAATTCTTCATCCTTGTTGCTTCAATCCTTGTGCTCCTTTCTCTTTAGACTTTTGCTCATTTGATTGGTTTCTTTTTGCTTCAAGGTTGTCATCAATTGAGCTATGGTTGGTTTGTCATTATCAAAACCCTGAAATGAGACAATGACGCATGAGTTCTTACAATTTCCCCCTTTTTGATGATGACAAACAAATAGAAGTATATGCCAAATTTTATGAAGATATAAGTGAGATTAAATTCCCCTAACTTTAATTTCCCCTAACTTGGTGCATAGGTTAATTCCCCCTAACTTGGTGCATAGACTCTTCTTCTTATTATCTTCCCCCCTTTTGTCATTAGCAAAAAGAATGAGCAAGAAGAAGCATTTTATTGAATTGAAAAGGAAACGGAAACATAGCAAGAAATAAAGGTTTTAGAAAGATGGACTCTCATCATCGTTATCATCAGCTTCGTCATGGGCTTCCTCATCACCATCATCGTCTTCTTCATTATCTTCTTCCATTGGTGTGTAGTCCTCATCATCATCATCATCCCCATCATTAACATTCAAGTCTTGAAGGACGGTGGAGGAGTGATATGGTGGAGGAGCATAGTTGACATGAGCAAAATATGAGCGAAGATCGTGCCCTTGTCTTTGCACTTCCGTGTCGATGCGATCAATGGATCGTTCCATGCCTTCGATAGTGTGTCCCATGGTATTGACACTAAGTTGTAAGGCATGGAGGGAAGCCGCAATAGATTCAAGCGTAACTGGAGGAGCTTGGACAGGAGCTGGAAGTGCGAGAAGTGCGCCTGCTGGTTATTCTTCTGCTTGTTGTTCAGCTGCTTGGGCAGGTCGTTGAGCAGCCTCAGGTTGTCCGGTTCGGAAGGTGGCGTCAGAAATCGCCCAAATTTTAGCATGAGGAGTTAGACTTCCTACCAACGGATTGAGACCGGCACCCATCAAAATGTTGGTCACCAAGAAAGCATAAGGTAGAGGATGATTGTTGGTCGCATGTTCCGTCATATGCATGAGGACGAAACGTGCCCAATTGATGGGCACCCCGTGGAGAATGGCATGAAGAACCCTCTCATCTTCAGTGGACAGAGAAGTGTGATTTCCGGCTCTCGGTTTGATTACCCGAGTGAGAAGATAGAAAAGGACCCTGTACTCTGGATTTATCGAGTGAATGGTGGGTCGGCCGGAACGGTTTCTCTTCACCTCCGTGAAACCGAGCTCAGCAAGAAGAGGTACTTCATGGGTGGTGAGAAAATGATCACCCCCATAGGCAGAGATGTCGTGTCCCTGAAAAGGCAGTTTGGCAAAGGTTCCGAACTGCTCCAAGGTGAGCTGGATTGTTTTGCCATTCACTTGTGCGGATAGAACGTCTCCGTCTCGGGTGAGAGTAGAGTAAAAGGCTCGGATGAAGTCGGCATTAAATTAATGCCGGCTCCTGCTAACAAACTCCCAAATATGAGACTCTTGAAGAAGTCGTTGAAGGTTCGCGTATTGCTTCTCATGAGGTAGTCCTCGGGAAGGTATCGTGGTGGTGCAATGGTTCGTTTGGTGAAAAAGGATAGGTAATGGTTGAGTTGATTCCAGGAAGTGAACCAAATGTTGGAACCCTCCACGAAATATTGATGAACAGAGCTTGAGGAGCTTCTTCTTTTGGGTGGTTGCTCATGCAAAGGGTCTTTGCCTTTGGAACTTTTCTTTCCACCAACCATGATTAAAGAAGAGGGAATATGGAATGAAATGTAGTGAAATGAGAAGAATGAAAGCCAAAGAGTGTGTAAAAGGAGAGGAAGAGCAAAGTGAGAGAAGAGGAAGCTTGTGAGCAGAGGAGTAGGTGGAGATGAGAAGAGGAGATGAGTATTTATATGGAGGGGTTCAAAAAGTAGCCGTTTGAGGCCTCAAACGGCTATTTTTTTTGAAAAACAACGGCAGAACATCGATGTTCTGACCCACAACATCGATGTTTAGATGGCTCAACGGCTATTTTTTTTGAACTGCAACGGTCAAACATCAATGTTTTCAGAGGCAACATCGATGTTTTATGCACTCGGCCGAAAAAGAGATAACATGCCCTTGATGTAACATCGATGTTTTGTACTCAAACATCGATGTTTTTTGCTCTCTGCCAATAAAAAAGAAACATACTCATTATTTAAACATCGATGTTGTATACCTAAACATCGATGTTTTATGCACTCGGCCGAATTGATGTTTAAGCAAAATGGTAAAACATCGATGTTGGTCCTCAAAACATCGATGTTTTGGACCTGCGGAAATTTAGAGAAATTAAGTGAAATAGTGCCAACATCGATGTTGGATGACTAAACATCGATGTTGTAGTGAGAGTTTTGAAGACTTACCTAAACATCGATGTTGTGATACGCAACATCGATGTTTTGAACATTCGGCCTGTTGTGAATTGCATCCAACATCGATGTTATGCTGGGAAACATCGATGTTGGCTCTGTTTTGCTTAGTTAAGTCCTTTTGTTCATCCTCGCTTGTGATCCGAATTGAGGCGTACCTGCAAAACAGAGTTAGAGGAGCCTCTAACACTCAAGTTAGGAACAAAAAGATACAAGCTTTATTAAGATAGAAACATAGGTAACAAAGTTAAGAGGTAGTAAGGAAGCCTCTGCCCCCAAGAAATATTTTCTTGGATTTCTATCCTGCCAGGATGAGGAGGTGTCTCCTTGTCGTAAGTACACCGGGCTTGAGAAAATGTCTTGTCAGTTGGACTTTGGTTGCCTCTGATATAATGCAATTAAAACCACGATTGTCAAAAAGGAAATCTTTGATAATCGCAAAAATTTGTAGGGTTGCAGACATTGATTGAGCAATAATTTAAGTAATTGGCAAGTTGTTGAAAGAGAAGATTCTTGAAGATTGAAGCAGTTAGGAGGGGCCTTCTTCTGAACATTTTTCAAAGATGGGTAGGGGTCACCTCCTAAACATTCTCTGGACATTTCAGAAATTGGTAGGGGTCACCTTCTGAGAGAAGAAGCAACATAGTTGTGTTTCTATAAATAGGCATACGATGGAGCTCATTAGACACAGAAAATTATAAGCCAATTTCTGAGAGAGAGTTAGGCAAAAAAAAAATTAAATAAAAACCAAGAATGCCTGCCCCTTCCACTGTCTTTTTGTTGAGGGTGCAGCCGTAGGCAGAAGAAACCGATTAGCCTATAGTATTGTAAGTGAGCCGTCTGAGGATCTGCCTAATGAACTAGGTCGAATTCCTCGCTTAGTATTTGTTGATGAGCTCTACTCTTCTAGGTTTTTTGTCACACCCATGGAAGAGACTGTTTTTCTTGAGAGTCAAAGCCCCCTTAGAACATCCTTTTATGGTATTGCCAATGCCACAATGTTCTTCATATCTGAAAGGCTTGAGAGTTTTCAAATGGAGTCTACCCATCAAACCTTAGAACAAGGAAGCTATTACCGTCTTTCAACGACTGCTCAGAGTGCTTCACGGGTCCCTGGCTTACTGCCAACTTGGCCAAAGGTTCGCCTTCTCGTGTGGAATTGCAGGGGAATCACGAGGCGCTCTCAAGATTTTACAAGAATGTTGAGAGACCTGAAGAACCAGTACAAACCGAACATGGTTCTGCTCACCGAGACATTGTGGCAACCTGGCGAAAACCACGGGTTCATCCCTCTCCGTTTTCCATCAGTGAACCGGTTTGAAATCCTTGGCCAGAATAACTCGGGTGGAATGTGGTTTGCATGAAATGATAGTGTGAGGGTTAATATAGTCAATGACCCTAATAGCTTCTCTGTAACTGCTGTACCAAATCGTTAGGAGCTAGATTATGATAGGTATGTATGTTTAAAAATATGTGTGATTGTAATGTAATATAAATAATGTAAGCATGTGTGTGATTGTAATATTATGAAATAGTGTGAGTGTGTGTGTGCGATTGTAATGAAGAAATTCAGGTTTTATGATCTTTGTATGTGTGATAATTATGATGAAAGAATGCAAGAATTTAAATTATTGTAGAGTCAAGAATGCCAAGTTCAGTACGAATGCGAAAGAATGACTCTTGCTCCAAGGGTTTTGTAAAAATGTCTTCTAATTGAAATTTTGTGTCCACAAATTCAATAGCTATGTCTCCCTTGAGAACATGATCTCTAATAAAGTGATGTCTAATGTCAATATGTTTAGTCCTTGAGTGTAAGATTGGATTTTTAGTTAGACTTATGGCACTAGTATTGCCACACCTAAGAGGAATGTGATTGATGTTAAGACCATAATCCTCTAATTGTTGTTTCATCCAAATGATTTGAGCACAGCAACTATCAGCTGCAATGTATTCTACCTCGGTGGTGGATAATGCTACACTAGCTTGTTTCTTACTAAACCAAGAAACTAAGGAGCTCCCGAGTAAGTGACAAGTTCCACTAGTACTCTTACGATCTAGTTTGCATCCTGCAAAGTCTGAGTCGGAATAGCCCATGAGTTGAAGTGTAGAACCTTTAGGATACCATAGTCCAACATTAATTGTGCCTGTTAGGTATTTCATAATTCTTTTAATTGCCTTAAGATGAGACTCTTTAGGGCATGCTTGATACCTAGCACATAAACAAACGCTAAACATAATGTCCGGTCTACTTGCAGTTAAGTAGAGAAGGGATCCGATCATACCTCGATATTTTTTAACCTCAACTTCCTTACCTTTCTCATCCTTGTCTAGAAGTACAGAAGTGCTCATAAGTGTGGCCATTTCCTTTGATCCATCCATTTCAAAGCGCTTAAGAAATTCCTTGCAATACTTTGATTGCGAGATGAATGTGCCTTCCTTCATCTGTTTGATTTGCAGTCCCAAAGAGAAAGTCAATTCACCCATCATGGACATTTCAAATTCGCTGGTCATCATAGCAGAGAATTCCTTGCACGAGGATATGTTAGTAGCACCGATAATGATGTCATCTATATAAATTTGTACTAAGAGGATGTCATTGTTTTTACTTTTAATAAAGAGTGTAGTATCCACCTTTCCCCTTTCGAACCCATTGTCCAAAAGAAATTTGCTCAAGCGTTCATACCAAGCTCTAGGAGCTTGCTTAAGACCATAGAGTGATTTCTTAAGTTTGAAGACATGATCTGGAAATGCATGATCTTCAAAGCCTGGGGGTTGATTAACATACACTTCTTATTGAATGAAGCCATTTAGAAATACACTTTTAACATCCATTTGATACAGCTTAAAGTCCATTGACGATGCAAATGCAAGCAATAAGCGAATGGCTTCTAATCGTGCAACTGGTGCATATGTTTCTTCAAAATCGATTCCCTCTTCTTGATTATAACCTACCTAGCTGTTATTATACCATTTTCATCTAATTTATTTCTAAGCACCCATTTCGTGCCAATTATTGTATGATCAATATGGCTTGGAACCAATTTCCAAACATCATTACGTTTGAATTGGTTTAGCTCTTCTTGCATAGCCAAGGTCCAATGTTCATCATTAATTGCTTCAGAAATGGTTGTTGGCTCAATTTGTGAAACAAATGCCATGTGACTTACAGTATCTTCAAGGGAATTGCGAGTACTTACACCGCGGTTGATATCACCAATTACGGTTTCGAGAGGATGGTCTTTCGATTTTCGCCATCCTCTAGGGAGTTCTTGGTTGACATCAACCGTTGTTTTTTCTGCGTTTGAGCTGTCTTTGGGTGAGTGACTTAGCTCTTCTTTTTCTTTGTCGCCCAGGGATATCAAGTGTACCTACAAGATCATCACAAAAGTCCTTTCTCGCCAAACGAGTATCATTTTCTGCAAACACAACATGAGGGGATTCTTCAACATTTAAAGTTCGTTTATTGAAGACTCTATACGCTTTGTTGCGTAATGAATAACCGAGAAAGATGCCTTCATCAGACTTTGCATCGAATTTTCCCAAATTGTCTTTCCCAATATTATGAACAAAACATTTGCATCCAAATACTCGTAAATGAGAAATGTTAGGCTTTCTTCCCTTGTATAATTCATAGGGCGTTTTCATGAGTATTGGCCTAATGATTGCTCGATTTAACACATAGCAGGCCGTACCCACTGCATCAGCCCAAAAATACTTAGGAATTTTAGCCTCATTGAGCATTGTTCTTGCCATTTCCTCAAGACACCGATTCTTGCGTTCAACAACGCCATTTTGTTGTGGTGTCCGAGGGGCTGAGAAATCATGCTCAATGCCATGTTTATCACAAAAAGTTGAAAATTGATTGTTTTTGAATTCACCTCCATGATCACTTCTAATGTAAGCAATTGAACAATCTTTTTCATTTTGAACTTTCTTAAGAAAGCTCTTGAAAACATTAAATACTTCACTTTTATGTGTAAGAAATAAGGTCCAAGTATATCTTGTGTAATCATCAATAATTACAAAGACATAATAGTTACCTCCAAAGCTTTTGGTTTGTGAGGGACCAAAGAGATTCATGTGCAAAAGTTGAAGTGGTCTAGATGTTGAGACAACGTTCTTGGAATTGAACGAAGCTATCACTTGCTTCCCCTTTTGACATGCATCACATGTAGAATCCTTCTCAAATTTAATCTTTGGAATACCAACCATGAGTCACCAATTTGTTTAACATCTTCATATTAACGTGGGCTATTCTACGATGCCATAACCACATATCATCTTCTTTGCTCATTAGACATTTTGAAAACTCTGATGAAGACTCTTCCAAGTTAACCATATAAATATTGTCAATTCTATCACCATGTAGAATGATCTTATTATCACTAAGACATTCTACAGTGCATGACTTGGAATCAAAAATCACACGATTTCTCTTGTCACATAATTGACTTATGCTCAAGAGAATGTGTTTAAGACCTTTAACAAGTAAAACATTATCAATGGAGGCAGATTCATTTTTACCAACCGAGCCAATGCCGATGATCTTTCCTTTGTTGTTGTCTCCAAAGACAACGTTTCCTCCATTTGATGGCTTAATTTGTAGAAACTTGGATGCTTCTCCGGTCATGTGCTTGGAGCATCCGCTATCAAGGTACCAAAGTACACTTGATGCCTTCAAGCATACCTACAAAAGCAAATCAATGAGATTTTGGTACCCAAATCTTCTTGGGTCCTTGAGTGTTAGGAGCATAGCGGTAATGAGCTTCTTCTTGCGCCCAATGCCTATGCCTAGTAAAGCAAACGGGAGCAATATGTCCTATTCTATTGCAATAATGACAAATGACATTTGGATTGTGCATCCTTCTAGGTTGATAATAGTTACTATGTTGCCTATATTTGTGCACTTTACTCACCTTGTTTTCTTTAGATTGAACCTTAGGTTTCCTAGGTTTAGTCTCAATTTTCTTCTTCTTAGGCTCATTTTTGAATCCTACTCCATGTTTGGTTGATTGCAAATTATCTAAGAGAGAATTCAAGTTCTTTTGAGGGGTGTTAAATTTCTTTAGTGTTGTTTCAAGTTCATTAACTTATTCTTTTAATGTCTCACACGATGAACACTCCCTAGTTTTTGTTTCTAGTTCTCCAATTTGTTTCTTTAGTGATTTGCATGATGCACATTCCTTAATTGGACTTTCTGGTTTATTAGCACTGCTCTTTCCGCAAAACTTATTCTCCTCTTTAAGCTTTTCATTTTCACTTGACACTTTCTCCATATCATTCTCTAGAGTTTCAAGTTGTTTCTTTAAGCCCTTATTAGCTTTAGATGCCGAGATGTAATTATCATAAAGCTCATTAAATGCTTCTTGCAATTCTTGAAAAGTATAATCTTCGCTTGGGTGAGAAGCACATACCTCTTCCGGTTCTTCCTCTCGTGCCATGAGACATAGGTTGGCCGTTTCTTCTTCATCACTATCGGATGATTCATCGCCGGAATCCCCTCCCCAAGAGATATATGCCCTTTGCTTCTTATAGGGCTTCTTTTCTTTTCCCCCCTTTGTCTTGGGGCACTTAGGCTTGATGTGCCCAACCTCTCCACTTTCATAGCACTTAGGTGGACCGGACGTCTTCTTTCCTTTCCTTTCATATTCTTTCTTCATGAATTTGTGTATTTTACGGGTGACAATTCCGAGTTCTTGATCGTCATCGCTAGAGTCCGATTCAGTGAGCTCTTGCGTCTTGGAGGTGGAAGCTTTGAGAGCTATGTTCTTCTTCTTTGGTTCCTGTAAAGAGGGTTTAAGAATAGTAGTTTCATAGGTTAGAAGATTACCTCTAAGTTTGTCAATGGTTGTGTTCGATGTCCCAATGTTTTTATAGCTTGCGTCGGCTTTAGAACGCCATTCGGGAGTGAGGCATCTAAGGACTTTTCTGACCAAGTCCTTGTCGGAGTAGACCTTCTTGAGAGCATGAAGGTTGTTTACGATTTCAGAAAATCGTTCGAACATCTCCTCTATTCCCTCGTTCTCCTTCATTCGAAAGAGTTCGTAATCTGCAGTGAGGGAGTCGATTTTGGCCTCTCGGACTTGATCGGTTCCTTCGTAGGTGACCTCCAACTTATCCCACATTTCTTTTGCGGTTGTGCAGCAAGAGATTTTCCGGTAATCATCTGGGTTCACTGCACAATAAAGCATGTTGATTGATTTAGCGTTGTTTTCAACTATCGTAATATCTGCAGCGTTATACTCCTCCTCCGTCTTTGGCACTGTGATTTCACCAACTTTCTTCGTCGGAATTTGCTCTCCAATCTTCATGATTCGCCAAAGAGCATAGTTGTTGGATTGGAGAAAAATTCTCATCCTCTCCTTCCAGTAGCTGTAGTTAGTGCCATCAAAGAGCGGTGGACGAGTGGTTGATTGTCCTTCGAAGAGTCCTGCATAATTACTCAAAGAAGCCATGGAAAGTTTCTCTCAAACAGTTAAGTCTTTCAGAGAGTTAGGCTCCACTACCAATTGTTAGACACAGAAGGCTTAAGCTAGAGGGGGGTGAATAGCTTATGACCTAAAACCGAAAATATTTGCAGGAAGTAAATGCGGAATAGAAAGAATGAGGGACACAAGGATTTTTATACTGGTTCACACACAACTAATTTGTGGCTAATCCAGTCCTTCAAGGTTCACTTGAAGAGTTCACTATCTAGGTTAAGCTTCGGGGTGCTTAACAAACCGTTTACAACCTAGGAATTCTAATCACAAGAATCCTAAACCTGAGAGCTCAAGTCACATGAACCTCAACACTCTTGCTTGAAGATACCTCACTTCAAGACTTCTCTCAAGGGAACAAACCTCCCTTATAGTGTGTTACAACACTCTCAATCTCTCAAACAAAACTCTCTTGAAGAGTGGGTATGAGTACAAATGGAAGCTTAATGAAGCAACTCTATAATTTCACAAGATATTAGCTCAAAAATTGATTGAATGATTTTCAAATAAATGCTTGAATGTATGAAGGGAAAATCTATTGAAATAGAGGTTTAAAGCCTCTATTTATAGCTTCAAAAACTCATATGGTCGTTGGGGACAAGTTCTGACACCTTTTAGACAAGATAGCATGCTTGGTGGAAAAAGTTGTTTGATTCCAACGGCACAATATCGATGTTGGGGCTCACAACATCGATGTTTGTCCGTTGGATTTGAATAATTGAGCCAACAGCTACTAAAACGTAGATGTTTGTTTGATCAGCATCGATGTTTACAAACCCAACATCGATGTTTTGGTGCTTTGCAAAAAATGATGAAGTTGATTTGTTAAGAACATCGATGTTGGAGGAGGCAACATCGATGTTTAAATGCTGCGGCAAAACCATTTTGAAAAAAAATATCATAACATCGATGTTGTGTAAGCCAACATTGATGTTGTGGACACAACATCGATGTTTTGGACACTACATCGATGTTCTTGAGCCACGGTAATTGTTGGATTTGTTTGAAGGCAAATAACATCGATGTTTGGACAGGGAACATCGATGTTTAGGACTCAAAAACAATTTTTATGACTGAAAGCATGCTATGAAATGCATGAGTAACTTTTGTTTTGTTTTGAGCTAATAACTTGGAAGTTTTGAGTTACCACTTACAAGGAGTTCATATAGATGGTTCCTATAATTCTTCATCCTTGTTGCTTCAATCCTTGTGCTCCTTTCTCTTTAGACTTTTGCTCCTTTGATTGGTTTCTTTTTGCTTCAAGGTTGTCATCAATTGAGCTATGGTTGGTTTGTCATTATCAAAACCCTGAAATGAGACAATGACGCATGAGTTCTTACATCATAGAGGTAAGACAGTTTTAAGTCAAGAATAAGTTGAGTACTTATTCTATAAGAGCCTGACTTAAAATATATTGTTTCCTTGATATTGTTCAAGATAAGGTCAGTCATGATTGACAGAAGATAAAACAAAGTAATTATTTATCTTGTCTGTTCAAAAGCTAGGTAGGGTTCTGTTGGAAAACGGTAGTGTGGTAGACCCAAGTTAAACACTAGGTGTGTTTGAACTATTACCTACACAGTATTATTAATGACATATGCTCCAATGACGGATGGAGAAAATACTGTGGCACATGGATTCATACCATGTGTGTTTTGTGACCTATTAAGGAGTAGGAAATATGATCTCATTTCCTTACTGCGTGAGCCTTGAGAAATTATTAACCATTTCACACAAGCGCCCTTAGGGACCTTTTACTACTACTTGAAACCTTAGCTTGGTATTGCTATTTTGGTTGTATTCTGAATGGCCATGAGTGATTCGGTCTAATCGGGGTATGTCAGAAAAGCAGCTGAGTTAAGATGTAGAGTTTTGAGTAAAAGGGAAGATCATTGAGTGTTGCATTTTTTTTTGTATTCACAATGTGGCGCCACTTATGTTTTTTAGTAAAACATAATTGTGAATACATATAGAGAATTGAGATTTGTGTTTCTCTTAAATGCAACTAAATGTATTTGGGGAGCTTACATACTTACTCTACTTGAACTATTGTATATTCTTAACAGATGTACAATATAGTTCTCTACTTGAGCTATTGTATACTCGTAACAGATGTACAATAAAGAGCTCGTACTAGTATATTTGTCGCACGACCTATTTGCCCGTATGAAGTGGTTAAAGAGATTGATGATTTTGTTCATCATGTACGAGTGGGAGATGAAGGTTCTCATTATTGGGTTCGCCCATGATAAGTTAGTGGGCTAAAGCCCAAGACTAACCCTAATATTAAGTTATTAGGGAAACCTAGTGTTGGGGGTTTATATGTGTTATAACCACCCACACAGATGGGGAGGAGAACGTGAGTTTTGTACTCAATATACAGATAACAGAAATACAATGTTTTTTTGGATCTCTCTTCTCTCACCTAAAAGTCACATCTCTTCTCCAGTTTAGGGTTCTTAAGTCGTGGTATGTGGATTACTTCCTTATGATTTAATTCCTGACCAACATGGACATACCGATGATCCAGATGATTCAGATGATCTAGAGGAACGATTGATCCAGAGATTTCATGGGCTCTATTCTAAAGAAAAGAGATAAGTCTTCTTTTCTATTTATTTAATTCTTCCGCTCCAGCATAGAATGTTTATGCGTTAAACATGTCTAAATTCCCAACATTAACTATTGGTGAATTAAAGGTTAAAAAATATGGAAAATATTTATACACAATATTAAATACATATAATTGGTAAAAGATGTGCAAAACAATTTTAAAACTAACTACATTTATTAGAAAATATTAATATAAGTAAATAAGGAAAGTTAATAATTTTAAAAAATACAAAATATGGAGCATGCTTGTACACCAATATAAAAGGTATAATGAATAAAAATAAAATACTCATATAATCACAATAATAATCATAAGAGATATCATAGTTAAAAAAAGATTTATATTAAGAAAAAAGAATATCAAAAACATAGAATTAATATAAAATATTATAAAATTATCATGATGGTTCATCAAAATTTTAAAAATATACTAATGTAATTTTTTCAAAAAGAAGTAAAATTTAATAAATTAAAAAAAAAATTATTTTTTATATAGAAATTTAAAATAAAAATAATGGAGGAAAGTGCCAAGTTAAAAAAAATATTTACGTTTTTTAAAAAATTAATTATACACAACTAAAAAATTTTATATAATTGACAAAGTTATCCAAAAATTAATAAATAGTTACTCTCACAAAATATTCTCAAAACACATATTTTGATATTTTTTTAAATACAAATAGATGAATAAACAAAATTCTTTGAAATATGATTATAGAAAATATTTAAAATTAATATAAATATTTTAGGTGTGAACAAGTATTCTATACAATTATATGATAATTTTTTTAAAACTATTGCACTATTTTCCACTATTTTGAGTATTAAAATATATGATTTATATGCAAGAATAGGAAAAAAATAAGTAGATAATTAATATAAGCATTAAAAAATAACATATTAAAATAAAAATTTAAATTATATTAAACATGTTTATACTTTTGAATATTATAAGCTTTATTAGAAAGAGGGTGGGCATTATGAAGTTGAAGTTAATTAACTATTTACAATATCACAACATTAATAAAAAAAACTATAACAATAATTTCAAAAGAAATAAAAATTTAATATCACGGGACTCACACGTCATGCAAACCCGTGTGTAACACGGGGGTGGCGGACTAGTTCTCTATTATTCTTACACTCTTCGGTTATTATTCCAAACGTGATGTTCTGATCCTAACACATGATAGTTTTCTTCCCTATTTTTTCATGTGAATATTATGATTTTTTTTTTAATATTTTAGTGGTGAAACCATTTATGTTCTTTTTTTTCCAAGTAGTAAGTGACTTAGTTTCGGAGTCTCAGGTATAAATTCTCATGTATGCAGAAAACACCATAACCAGATGTGTGACCCGTATAGTATCCGAATTAGTCAGGGTAAAGCTCCGACCACTGGATGAATAATTTAAAAAAAAAATAAATTCAAGTGCATAATGTGCTCAAGATGTAACATATATAGACTGTGTGAATAGTCGAATGCTTTCCTGATTATTAATTAGTCTTTAACAGGAGGTCAAAGTTATTTATTAGATAAGTTCAAACGGGTAACTGCCATTCAATTAAATGTCAGGCTTCAATGGAAGTAATGCAGCAAATTAAACTCATTTACATCCTTGTCAGCGTTGCCTCATATGAAATTGACCATATGTATGTTACAATTTGTTCTCCGTCCCTCCTAGTGTAGACTTCTGAAAAGCATGAACAATATGAAGGTCCAAATGTTGTCAAGAAAGTTGATACGTCCATCATCTGCAGACCACCCCAAAACCATGACCTTTTCACTGTTGGATCAGATAGGTCCACCTCAGTTCTATGGTTCTTGTCTATTCTACTATCTTCCCAGGAATGGAGATCAAGGTGGTGATGGTGGCGGCAATAATGTCAACAACAGTGCAAGAACAAACGAAAGGCTTCAAGAATCATTATCTGAAACCTTGACTCTCTTTTACCCTTTCGCGGGAAGACACTCTATAGACAACCTCTTTGTTGATTGCAACGACGAGGGAGCAGAATATTTGGAGGCTCAGGTAAGCAACTGCAGCCTCTCTCAGCTCCTCAAGGGTGGCTTGCTCAAAACAGAATTGAACAGACAGTTGTTTCCTCATGTTCTTCCATCCGAATACAGGCCAGACATCCCCATCCTGAAGGTTCAGTGCAACTTTTTTGAATGTGGTGGGCTGGTTGTGGGTGTAACCCTTTGGCATAAGATAGCAGATGCTTTCACATTCTTCACGTTCATCAAATCTTGGGCCACTGCTTGCAGGTTAGGGATCGAGCTGGTGCCTAGCCCGAACTTCGAACTGGCTACCTTCTTCCCACCAGGAGATTTATCTTCCCTGAAGACCATGGTCCCAAGAAAGAGTGGAGAAGAAAAGATTGTTGAGAAGAAGTTTGTGTTTGATGGTCTGGCAATATCAAACCTCAAAGCTGTTGCCACTGCTTCAGGACAGCTCATGCATCAACCCACAAGGGTCGAGGTTGTGACTGCACTTTTGTGGAAAGCACTCATTAAGGTGTCTCAAGCAAGACATGGTAAGTTAAGGCCATCATTTCTTGCATTTTCGGTCAATATGAGAGGGAAGACAATGGCTGCATTGCCCGAGAATTGCTGCGGGAACTTGGTTGGAGTAGCAGCTGCAAAGCACATTCCAGAGGATGGTGAGAATAATGAGACAGTACAACTGGGGCCCTTGGTGTCCAGGCTCCATGAAGGAATAAGAAGGAGGGTAGCAGAATGTGCACAAGTCTTGAATGGGGATGACTTGTTGGCAATGACCAACAGGAGCTACCAAGAGATGGGTGAAGCACTTGAGAATGAGGGGTTTGATTTCTTTGTGATAGTTTCATGGTGCAGGTTCCCAATATATGAAGTAGATTTTGGGTGGGGGAAGCCTATCTGGGCTCACACAACTGAACAAAGCCTTTTGCTTTCTGATACAGTGGATGGTGATGGCGTTGAAGCATGGATTGGCTTGGATGAAAATAGTTTGCAACTTTTTGAGCAAGATCCGGATATTATAGCATTCACTACCAATTAATTAAAACATGATTAAATTTATCAGTTACCTACTGTTTTTCATTTGATGAAGATGGACTTTTTCCATGTTAAAGATAAATATCTGTTCCTACCCATCAAGGGAAATAAAGGTTGTTATGTGCCATGTATAACAAGTCCTCTATTTCTATGGCACATAATTTTTCTTATTTTCAGCCAATACAGTAGTGTTACACGTACAGTTCTTTCACTTCTGGATTACTTTGGCAGTAGAGTAGACATTTCGTAAATGAGAAGCAAAAAGCTTAGAAGGGCTTGGAATCCTGGTGCGGATAGCATGCCCCATGGCTTAGTATTTGTTCCATTGAAGAAGACAAGAAGTTTAGCCTCCATCATAAAGGCTAAAGTGCCATATGATCCTTTCTAGAAGGTCGGCTGGCTATGACATCACAGCCTAACGGTTTCTGGGAGTATTTAGCCGAGAGTAGAGAGTCTGTGAGAGAAAAGAATATTGTTGTAAAGTTTCTTGTCCCTCTCACCTCCCTTTCTGGAATTTTTTTTCTCTGTCTCTTGTGTAGTGATCTTCAGTAATCACTGATTTATCTTCTTTAATCAATGAAATCGCCCTACTCTGGGGCTGTTGCTTAAATCTTTAAGAAACCATAACATTGGTGCTTTCAATACCCTCTTGTGCCCATGGCTGAGGGAACCCGTTTCAAACAACTGGAGGATGGGGTTAAAGCTGCCAATGAAGCAAACCATCGTCTACGTCAGGACGTGGATGAGATTCATTCCACTCTTAAGTAATTCTTGGGGAAGGTGGATGCACTCTCTATGTCATCTCCTTTGCCTCCTTCCCGCGGTGGTGCTTTTGCTTCTAATGAGGGGCAATCTGGTTCCAGTACCTTTGGCCGTCATAAACCGGCCCCTGTAGAGCTTCCACGCTTTACCGGTACCAATCAGAAAACTGGGTTTTCTTGGCCAATCGGTATTTCGACTTCCATCACATCGATTTGGAGGATCGGTAGACTATTGCCTCTTTTTACTTGTCGGAGGAGGCTGCTGAGTGGTTCCAGTGGATTTACCCCAATCGCCAACTTGCAGGGTGGGAGCCTTTCACGGTGGCATTGATTAATAGGTTCCGACCCAAGGACCTCGAATCTCCAGAAGGCCAACTCTCCAAACTCACTATGACTACTACAGTCAGCGACTACCAGGCCAAGTTTGAAGCCCTCACTAACAAAACCATGTACTTACCACCCACATACCTGATCCGTTGTTTCATCTCGGGCCTGCACCCTGATATCAAAACAGAACTTCTTGTAGCCCAACTCAATGACCTATAAGAGGCATTCCGCTTGGCCCATGTCCATGGGCAGCGCTCTGCGTTGGGTGTGCGTCATACCAAACCCAGATTGGGAACCCTCCCTCCCTTATTACCAACCCAAAAACCCAACCCTAACCAATACACCAGACCATCGCACCCTGTCACCACCACCACCACTAAACCTACATCCCTCCCCTTCAAAAAACTAACGCCCTCTGAAATCGCACAAAAGCGAGCCAAGGGGCTTTGCTACAAATGTAAAGCCCTCCCTCAGCTACTTTTTATCGAGGAAGACGTTGAACCACTGCCAGTTAATTCCATTGCTTCTTTTGATGTTGATCTAGCAGAATCCTTATAGGTACAAGAAGCCCAAGAGCTCTCATCTATTTCTTATAATGCTCTGGCAGGGGGGGTCCCCATCCACCACGATCCGCTTTACAGGTTTCATATCTGGGCATCCGGTACAAATTCTACTCGATGGTGGAAGTTCACACAATTTCATCCAAACCCGAGTTGTTGGTTTCCTCAAACTGCCCATAGAAGCGATTAAACCCTTCGCAATAGTGGTTGGCAATGACGAGCGCCTTACTTGCTCTGGTATCATTTGGAAGGTACCTCTATGTGTCCAAGGCACAAACCTTAAGCTCTCTTTTTATGTTTTACCAATTGAAGGCTGGGATTTAGTATTGGGTGTCTCTTGGTTATCAACCTTGGGTCCATTGGTGATCGATTATGCTATTGCTAAATTTCAATTCCATTTAGGCAACCAGGATATTACTTGGCATGGCGTGCTCCCTTCAATCCAGCTGGTGCAGCTCAACACCTTGCGTCGTATTTGCTCCACAGATGTTATTGCCGCCATCTATCATCTTTAGCCAATTTCTTCCCCATCAGTAGGAGCCTTACCCCACAGAAATCACGGCAATTCTAGAGGAATTTCCTGATGTTTTCTCTAAACCACAGGGACTGCCTCCAAGCCGAAAACATGACCACCGTATACCGTTACTTCCCAATACCGCACCTGTCAATGTCAGGCCATATCGTTATCCACACTTCCAGAAACAGGAGATGGAAAAAATGGTGATCGAGATGCTCAATGATGGAATTATTCAAGCCAGCAACAGTCCATTTTCCTCCCTGGTTCTTTTGGTTCGAAAAAAGGATGGTACATGGCGTTTCTGTGTGAATTATCGCTCCCTTAATGTCGTCACCATAGGAGATGTTTTCCAATACCATCTATTGATGAGTTGTTTGATGAGCTCCATGGTGCTTGTTATTTCTCCAAACTTGACCTCTTGGCAGGATATCACCAAATCAGGATCAACCCAGCCGATGTGGAGAAGACGGCATTTCGAACACATGATGGTCACTATGAGTTTCTAGTGATGCCGTTCAGGCTTTCCAATGCACCTTCAACCTTTCAAGCTATTATGTACGAAGTATTGCGCCCTTTCTTGCTGCACCTTGTCCTAGTGTTTTTTGATGACATCTTGATCTATAGCAAGACTTGGTCAGATCACTTGCAACATATCCGATTGGTTTTGCAGCCGTTGCGGACATATCAATTGGTCGCACAACCTTCTAAATGTGTGTTTGGGCAAACTTCAATCGCTTATCGCGGCCACATTATCTCTGCTGGTGGTGTCGAGGTGGATCCTGAGAAGATTGTGCAGCTTCCTCGGGTTGGCTAGTTATTACCGAAGGTTTACTAAATCATTTGCTCACATTGCAGGTCCACTTACCAACTTGTTAAAGAAGAAAATTTCAGTTGGACCATGGAGGCTGCTACTGCATTTGCACAACTTAAAATATTATTGAGCAACACACCAGTACTTCGTCTTCCGGATTTCACCAAACCGTTTGTGCTAGAAACTGATGCCTCAGGTGTGGGTGTTGGCGCAGTATTTTCCCAAGATCAGTACCCCACAGCATTCTTCAGTCAGAAGCTATGTCCCCGAATGCAAAAGACTTCTGCCTACCACCGGGAGATGTTTGCAATCACTCAGTCCGTTGCTAAATGGCGACAATATTTGCTGGGACGCCGCTTCACAACCGTCACCGACCAGCATTCTCTTAAAAATCTCAGTGATCAAGTCATTCAAACCCCAGAATAGCAAAAATGGCTCACTAAACTTCTAGGGTTCGACTTTGACATCCTCTACCGACCTGGCAAACAAAACTTAGTGGCTGATACTTTATCGCGGGTTCCAGAACATTTTATGGCTCTCACCGCTGCTGCAGTTTTTCTCATTACCGCAGCTTCGTGAAGCCAATTTGACTAATCACGAGTTGTTGGATTATCAACAACGCCTCGCGGCCGCTTCACCAGGGTTTGAAGGGTACCAATTCAAAGACGGTTTGTTGCTCTTTTGAGGAAGGATAGTCCTGCCTACCGATTCCCCCCTACGACAACTCTTGTTCCTCAAGTTTCATGACACACCAATTGGGGGACATGCTGGTGTTACCCGTACTTTTCAGCGGATTTCTTCTAATTTTTTCTGGCGAGGCATGCGCAAAGACATCCAGCAGAAGGTGTCAGTTTGTGCTGTGTGTCAACAAATGAAAGCTTCATTCCTTCCTTCGGCTGGTCTTTTGTAGCCCCTGTCTATACCTGAGCTTGTTTTTTACAGTATCTCCATGGATTTCATAATCGGGCTGCCTTCTTCTCAAGGTAAAATGGTAATATGGGTTATGGTTGATAGACTCTCCAAGTATGGTCACTTTGTGGCATTGTCCACCAACTTTTCCATAGAAGAGGTTGCTCGGCTCTTTATTAAGGAATTTATCCACCTACACGGCGTACCTGCCACCATTATCACGGACAGAGACACCCGCTTCATGAATGATTTCTGGAAAACAGTGCACCGACTTCGTGAGACTCTCCCAATGTATCGGTGCAGTTGCCTACAAACTTAATCTTCTAGTGGAGGCTCGTATTCACCCTGTCTTTCACATCTCCTTACTGAAACCCTGTCGTGGAATCCCTGAGAATCAGGTGACACCTTTGCACCTGGTAGACTCCACAACTACTCTCCTTCTCCAGCCGGCTGCAATCTTACAACAGCGTTTCATTCAGACAGGGGGAAAGCCTAGAGAGCAGTGGTTGGTACAGTGGGAAGGGTTTGCTTCGAACGAGGCCACCTGGGAAAACAAGGAACAACTGTGTCGTAGCTTTCCCAGTTTGAACCTTGAGGACAAGGTTCAGTTTCAGGGGGGGGAAGTAATGTTGTGGACGTAAGTGACAGCCCTTGAACTCTGAAGCCCATAGACAAGCAGAGAATGTTGAGAAAGGCAGGGGCCCTGGAGCCCGCGTTGCAGCAGACCAGGATTCGATGACACAAGGGAAAGAAGCTATTGAGCTAAGGAGAAGTAACCGCCATAAGATCCTTTCTGGAAGGTTGGCTGGCTATGACATCACAGCCTAACGGTTTCAGCGACATTCACGGGAATTGGGTATTTAGCCGAGAGTAGAGAGTCTGTGAGAGAATAGAATATTGTTGTAGAAGTTTCTTGTCCCTCTCACCTCCCTTTCTGGAATTTATTTTCTCCGTCTCTTGTGTAGTGATCTTCTGTAATCACTGATTTATCCTCTTCAATCAATGAAATCGCCCTACTCTGGGGCTGTTGCTTAAATCTTTAAGAAACCATAACCTAGAACTTTGGGCTACTCTTAAGCCCAATCTCAAAATTTCTTGTAATAATAAAAGTGAAGCAACCCCAACATGAACATTAAAATTAAGTGTTCATTCATTTTTAACAGAAACCAATGCACCATTTTGTACCTTGCAAAGATAATTTTTCAGTTATACTAAGCAAAGATAAATATTCCAGAGATGATATGTATCATTGATCATTGTTCTTTTGCTTCATTTGTTTACAAAAAATAACTCCAGTCCAGGCATTGTGTTACCCACCACCATGCCCGGGGATTAGCACTAATTATGTTAAACTGTAAATAAACTTCAGTCTTGAAATTTCTAGAGATTATATGACTGTTTGCCTCTACAGCTGCAGCAGAAAAGAATAAGTTGGACACATTACTAAAACCAAGTGTCAATCACGGTGACTCCATTTATTTGGTTGGTTGGCTGGAATTTGGAATAACTTCTGTGGACCAGCTACGCAAATTTCATATGATATATTACATCCACTTTCATAAATTTGGTTCTGCGTACTTAATTACATTGTCAATTTTTCACCATCATCATCTTTATTTATTTTTCTTTATTGTGCAGCTCTCTAGAGCACACATGATCTACTCCTGGAGGCGGCCTTAGCCCATCTTCAAATCATTTACCAATTTAAAATGTTTCAATCTCCAGATTTAAGCAAAGAAAAATGGCATACTGTGAGCTCGCTGGCTATGCAGGATTCATCATTCTGTAATCACCTTTTCTTTTGGGTCTGATATTGACAATTGGACCACAAGTTGTTGACCGACTACCTGTACCTTTTTTGTTTCTTTCATTGGCCTAAGCTGTGTTTAGAAATTAGAAATTCGGCCTCATGTATTGTCAGCATATTAATGACAGGCTGTATGCCTTAACATTGGCCCAGAAAGGGCTTAATATTGATGCTTTAAAATTGGTGCAGTATAACCTTTACAGTGCAAAATATAGAAAATTCACTTGAGCGGCTAATAGTGCAAGAAAAAAATCTCAGAAAAGTTATATAATGCAGTGCATGGATTTTTTTTTTCCTCCCTTCATAGACATTGCAGGAACTACTACATCTACTAGGCCCTTGCACTTTTGATGTCACCTTAGAGTAGATCAGGACATCAGGTACCCAGTACTACACTCTGTCAAATCAAGGACAAATTTTATGAGATTGTGACTGTTTAATTCCTTTCTCTTGGTTCAAGTGAATTTGGAATATTGTACTTTGGATTTGGAAAGTTAATCGAAAGATAGCTGGTTTCATTCCCATCTACTGCGTAAGAATTGAAGCGCCTGAAAATATGGATTGTTGTGAACCAGTGTTATTTTCTACTCTCTTTTTTTTTTTTTCGGTTCTCGGACAGTTTTGACATATCTAGCGGTTCAAGATCATCCCATGGACACTGAAATTGTATCTCCTGTTATTATGTTATTTTGTCTTGAAGATCTTAAACTAGTTGTCAAAAGTAGTTGGTGACAATAAATCCCTTCCTGCTCAATGTGGCTATCTATTGCAGCGTAGTTAATTAGTTGGTTCTTGACTGTCAAAAAAGCTCCATTATTCACCATTTGGTAACAATTTTAATATTTGACCAGTTGGTTCATTTGTTGTGTTTACTACTAGTAATATTTAAACTTTTTACTAGAGAAATGGTTCACCAACTCAGCTTGCGTCTGGACTTCTATCCTTACTGGTCATCTATTTATGCATATTCTTGTGTCCATTTGACAAAACCAGAACTTACTAATAAATGGTACCTTCTATTTTGAACACCAGCTAGAACGCCCTACTCTCTCATCCAATCCCCTAAAAAATGCAAAATGGATCCATTTAATCAGTAAGTTTACTCCCATCATTTAATGGGGTGATTCTGGAGTAGATAGAATGTAACCCCACCCAATTTATGCTGCTCACATGGCTTCCCATTCTTTATCCTTTCTTATATTTCTTCTGCTACGGAATTTGGTAGCTTAAATTCTTCTTAAGGAGAATATGAAAATTTTCAATTTCATTAGTCAAAACGTTAAAACATTAAAGGAAATAATGAAATGGAAAGACTGCTCATATCTTATATACTAAATATACTTAAAAAAGAATTTCACACAAAATGACATATCACAGTAGAAGGCGTTACTGTTATGATCAGTATGGTGAACGATATTTTGCCAAAGTTCATGCCTAATATCATTTTGTAGGTACTGGTATTTTAGTATGCAGAGGATTTTCTTTCAACGTGGGAACAACAAAGAGAACTTCTGACAATTAATCATGAGGTAGCTAGCAGAAGATAATTGGGAGGAAGCCAGAAGTGATACTATGGGGGATAATATTTGCGTATCCAGGTAGATGAACTCTTCCCCCCACCTCATTAAAGTTTGTCACATGGCTTTTTAATCGCTGCCTATTGATCTGTTCCCTCATCAGTAGTTTAACATCCATTACAGGGGGAAGCAACCAAGCAGGTAGATTGATGGTTATGGAAGATGCTGATTTGCTCAAATGATACTGACAAAATATATACATATATATATATATATATATATATATATATATATATATATATATTCAAAGTTCATTACTATGATAATTATCATGTTACAAAATTCCCAGAATTAGGTTTTAGATATGTATTTTGCTATAAAGAGTCAGCAAGAGTCACAAGTCTTCTTCATCATCCTCTTTCATTATAGGATTATCAGCCAGTGTATGTTGGTTTTTCAAGTTATTGTACCAGATCTAGGTTTTCTTTACTTGACTTTGTGTGTGGCTATGGTGTCTTGTACCCATTATCTTTTAATGGAAATATTTGGTTGTTGATCAAATAAAAAAAGTCGCGATAATGTCTGGTCTATATCATTTTCTAGGCTCATGGGGCTGCAATATATTTTCCGGCATTACTCCCTCAAAGAAAGCAAAACCAAGACCACATTATTTTGAAGAAGCATTTCTCTTATTTATTAGCATCCAACAGTCAAACATTCACGGACCACACTCTGGATTTAATAGAAGCCTTCTAATTCTTTGGTTTGAATTTGCTTGCATTACGTATATATGTTGGATTTTAGCCTACTTGTGTCGCTCCCCATTTGGGTTGCTTTCTTATATATAATATATATTGATTATGCCTAAAGAAAACGAAATCCTGCATTAAATAACCTATGCTCAATTAATAATGTAATTGTGGACAAGGGTTAGCTACATACATCCATCACCATCAAAATTGCCTTGAAGACTGGTTAGACAAAACATTCAGTATCATATAACAAGACTAACTTACTATATATATATAAAAAAAAGCACCATCAACTCCAATAGAGTTAAGATTTTAGAGAACTAGTGGATGGTTTTGAATTTGGCCTTCACTAATAATTATCCATGCACTCCAATAACGTTCCTACCATTCAAGCTTTTCCCTCTAGCGTACGTGTCTAGCTATTTTCATTTTCTTCCTATCCTAGTACTCAAATGCATTCCTAATTGCTTCTATGGAGGATGGTATATATCCCTAATTATAATCTCCAACTCTAGAGCATTATTTCCACTGGCACACTTTAAATGTACCGTACAAAAGGCAAGTTGTAAAAGCAGAAACTTCAGAGCATAGTAGACAATTGTATGATCACTGCTAAGTGACTCTTAACATTAACAGATACACGTACTATAGCTGGCTCTTATATAGCCACCCTCATCTATTAATGCATTGGTGGTTGAACAACCCATTAATGTTGTATCCAGGGCTCAATGGCATGAGCTTTATTTATAGCTGGCATTATTCACTCCACTTCACATCCCGGTAGAATAAGCTCACAGTTTCTTGGGGTTTCTTGGGAGCATAACCATGGGGCACATACCATTCCTCACCCTTATAGTTTTAGCCCTGGTGGCAACACTGGCAAGTGTTTTTCCTGAGGTTCATGCAAGGGCATTCTTTGTCTTTGGAGACTCACTTGTTGATAATGGCAACAACAACTATCTTGCAACCACTGCCCGAGCTGATGCATACCCTTATGGAATCGATTATCCAACGCATCGCGCTACTGGCCGCTTCTCTAATGGCCTTAACATTCCTGACCTTATAAGTAGGGCTCAGCTTTATATATATATATATATATATATATATATGCTTTGCAATTCTATTTATTATTGGTTTGAATATATATCCTTCTAGTTTCTGTGTTGTTTAGTGCCTGCCATTTCTACTATTCACCAAAATTAATGCTAAAAATGTGCATTACTGTGCAGGTGAGGCCATTGGCTCAGAACCCACATTGCCATACTTGGCTCCTGAGCTCACAGGAGAAAGACTGCTTGTCGGTGCAAATTTTGCTTCAGCTGGGATTGGGATTCTCAATGATACTGGAGTTCAGTTTGTAAGTTAAACAAAAAAAAAAATCTCTTAATGCATTAACTCAACTAATTTTTTCTTTTTCACTACTCTCCAAGTTTCAAGCACACATTATGTTTTACATTAAGGAAAATGTCTCCCTTTTTTGTTCTAGTCTGAGAATGCACTCAAGTTTGGTAGTTGATACAGTAAACACTATTGCATAGTACATGATGGTATATTCTGTTGATTTGCAGTTGAATATAATTCGTATATCCAAACAGTTGGAATACTTCCAGCAATACCAGCAAAGGGTAAGTGCACTAATTGGACCTGAGCAAACACAGAGACTGATAAACCAGGCACTTGTTCTCATGACCTTAGGTGGCAATGACTTCGTTAACAACTACTACTTGGTGCCATACTCTGCAAGATCTCGCCAATTTTCCCTCCCTGATTATGTCGTCTACCTCATTTCCGAGTACCGCAAGATCTTAGTTGTAATACTCTGTTACTCTTCACTTATCATTTTTCCTTGGAAATGGTAAATTTAGTGCTGTTTGGACCATTTTAGTCTAAAATTTTCAGCTGCACATTTAGGGTAGAACAATTACAACAGAAAATTGGTGGTCATAGAGGTTTCTAAATTAAATATGCAAAATAAAGTATTGCCTCTGGTGCTACTAACCATTCCCTTTTGTCCAGGAAGAGGAAAACTAAAAAATTTCATGTGTGAGCTTCCACAGCAGGAAGTAACATTAATATGGTGGCCCTATGGTTGGTGCGGCAAACAATTGTGTGATGTTTTCCCGCGTGTAATTTAAGGCCTGTTGGGACACTCATATATATGTGATTTTCACATTAAATAGCTTTGTCAGATCCTGCTTCCTATATTGTTTCTTTCACTCTCTCCTTCTTGATTGATAACCTAAAACTTAGTACTTGAATATGATCACCTTCACCTTCAAATCAAATCACTAAAATGATAATTATACCAATTTCCTAAGGTTTTTTTCCAAGCACAATGCCTGTAATTCAATAAATACTGCAGGAAGCACGTTTGTTTTTAAAAAACAGGCGCAAAAGTGTACCTTTTAGTCCACACATGTCCATTTCTTGAAATTATTAAACTAAGTGCTATCTAATGATTGAAATCATGAAAATACCAATCTCCATCACATTCTTAATTTTCAGCTCATTCGTTTTCTAATGCAGTGTAAGGGTTACATATGGGGGAGAAGACCAAAAAAAAATAAAAACTAAAGAAAATAACTGTTTCTGCAAAATTATATCCTTTTTTTACGACAGTAATTTGAATTACAAGTTTTATGCTGCAGAGAGTATATGAATTGGGTGCACGGAGGGTGTTGGTGACCGGGACCGGACCGTTAGGTTGTGTTCCGGCAGAGAGGGCCATGAGGAGCAGAAATGGTGAATGTGCAGCAGAATTACAGAGGGCAGCTGCCTTGTTCAACCCTCAGCTTGTTCAAATGCTTAATGAACTCAATAGAGATGTTGGTTCGGATGTTTTTATTGCTGCAAATGCATACGAAATGAACATGGATTTTGTTAGCAACCCTGGAGCATATGGTATGTCATTTAATTTATATACATGTACTTGCTATTTGGTAAAGTATTCAACAGAATTACTGAGGCAACAACATTTAGCAGTGTGGTTAGGAGACCAGAAAGAAAAAGACATTAAATGGAGGAAAATCACAAGTACCAATCAGAGTAAATGTGATTACAATACCTTATGATAGATTGGGTGGGAGTCTCCTAGCTAGGCTTAAAAGCCCACGTTGTTTTGGTCCCCTCCCTCCCTCAGCCACTGCAAAAGAATTTATTGATGCTAGAAATGTGTAATGTGCTCAATTAGTACTGCAACTCAATTCACACTTTTCTCAAAAATAATTAAAGTTGAAGCTACCTTTCCTTTCCTTCTCGACTTGAAATCCCATTACCTAAACAAAATCTTCTTCATTCTCCTTTTCTTCCTAAATCTGTTTAACAATTTCTTTAGATACAATGAAATTCTTTATACGGTAAGAATCTAATTAAGCCAAGGATACTATTACATTAAATGGGAGCCTCTGGCTCTTTAGGTTCCATTCCATGTTTGTTATCCTCTTGCATGAATAATGTAATTCTTGTTGTTAGTCTTCTTTTAATTTGATTAAATCTGGACGAGTTATTAGAAAAAGAAGAATACCATTACATATAAAGATATGTTTTCCAGTCTTTACAGACAAATGAAGAGATTTCATATATTCCAAAAAAGAAGTAACCTACACAATTCTTTTCTTGCTTGGGAATAACAAGGACCAATACATGTGTCTCTATACCCAAGAAATCATTTGGGGTATTTGCGAACTTACCAAACTCTAAGAGTTCCTAATTAATTTCATAAAGAAAAGCAGTTGCTAATCAAGCATGTTGTTTTACATAAAGAAAAAAACATCAGGCATGTTTTTTAATTGCTTGGTTTTGGCAGGATTTGTTACATCACAGGTTGCATGCTGTGGACAAGGGCGTTATAATGGGATTGGACTCTGCACATTGGCATCCAACTTGTGCCCCAACAGAGACATTTTTGCATTTTGGGATCCATTCCACCCTTCTGAAAGGGCTAACAGAATCATTGTGAGCCACATCACGACAGGCTCCACCAAGTATATGAACCCAATGAACCTCAGCACCATCATGGCACTAGATTCCAGGACTTGAAAATCATTCAATTCCAAGCATGATTACTAAATTATATGCTCTCCTTTATATCTCCATGAATCTAGGAATTTCTTGCTTTCATTGTACCCATAGAGTATAGGCAACCATATTCTTCTTTGTTATTATTGGATCCTAATCAGTTGAGGTTGCCCTCTAGTGCTGTCATTAAATTCTATAGTGAGATGTTTAAGTCTCAAATTATTCAGTTGGCAGAGGGATTCCCGTGTATTCCTCGTTAGTAATAACAAAGATAGTTTATGCCAATTTGGATTGTTTCTTGGAAGTTATTTCTTTTTTATTTTGATATAAAATTTTTGGAAGCTCATGAAACCATTATGCAGTAGTTGCGAACTTGCAACACTTTCTGTCAAATATGATTCAGAAGTTGAGATTGTATACTGAGATAAAAACTTTGATAAATCTCGTACAGACGATTACGTTTTGTAAGTAAGGTTCATCTACGTACCTAGTAGCTTTTTTTTTTTTTAAAGAGTGAAAGAAATCTTCGTTGCTTAAATAGGAGGGTGCATACTCAGGCTTGCATCCTTTATGATAGCTAAAATGGGTTCGGGAAAGCTTTTTCCAACCAAAAATAAGAAGGTAAATGGCATAAAAATAAAGAATATACTGCGTTGTCACTTGTTTCTAGGAAAAAAACAAACCAAATATGATTTGAGAGATGAAGCTGAGAGCTTTATGTCGCCAATTAGTGTCACGCGATGCGGACATTGCTAGAAAAAGGCGAAATTCTCTAAACTCTAATGGAAATTTTCAGTCAAAGCTTGAGCTTCCTAGTCAAAGTCAAATTTGTGGATAGGAATGGGTTAATATTTTTAGGAAAAATATCTAGGCTTTGTAAATATTAGCCGTTAGATCGCATATTTTTCTAGCGATGTAACCCTAGCCGTCCAATGAGGAGTTGGGATTTTTCTATATATACAGGAAAAGTTCCCTCATTTGTAAGTAGGAATTGGAGAGATTGGGAATTGGGGAATTATTTGTACTTCAGCACGAGATTCACTTGTACAAACTCTCTTTCGGGAATTAATATACACTTTATTTTCCTCCAATTTGCTAGCATGATAGCAGAGTTTTAGGCTGACTTAGGCTTGAATTTGGGGATCTTGCCTAAGTGTCGCACGGGCTATTGTTGGGAATTTGTAGTCCAATGACATTAGTTGGGCAAGGGGGCTGTTGTCCACCTTAGAGGCATGGAGGTCGTGGATGATAACTCGTGAATCCATGTCTAATATCAGGTTAGCCACTTCCATATTTTGCGAGAATCCCAAGCGGGCTGCAAAGGCTTCACCGACGACAGCATCATTAAAGTTTGCTTCTAGGTCTGTGCGGCAATACCCACCACTACACCCTAGTCACAAATGACAACACCAATACCTGAGTTTGGTTGGATCACCATGTCCGTATTTATCTTGAGATAATAGATATGAGGAGGTTGTCTGTTTACAAGAAGAATAACAAGAGGGGTTAAATGAAAATTTCCTCAGATATTTTTTTATTCTCGTAATACAATACAGCCAATACTACCACTGTTTGTCGGACCCAATCGTTGAGTGATCAAGTGAGCGGTGCCAATACCACCCACTATTTTTCGGACCCGATCATGCTGTGATCAAATGAATGGTGACAATATCACCCATTTTCTGTCAGACCCGATTGTTCTGTGATTAAGCGAACAATGTCGTATGTTCTAGAACCGAGCTATTAAGAAACTAACTCTCAGGTACATTGGGTGGACTGGGGTACCCATAAACTGGGCACGAATCCAAAGCCAAGAGATGAAGAAGTTCTTTCCTAAGGTGTGAGCGGGTGTATTGGACTGGTCAAGGCTGGATAAAAATGCCACTTATGGGAGTTTTGCACTGCAATTTAGAATATGTAAAGATTATAAAAGAAACCCTAAGGCAGGTTTGTTGTATGTGCAAACAGTAAGGTTTGTACAAGATAAGGTTTGTAGGGTTCTTGTACTAAAGTAGAAGAGGTTGTGGCAAACCTGTAGAAGTATGAAGTAGAAGAAAAAGGAGGAGGAAGGCATAAACACCATGTCCACCTGAAGATCTGAAGCAGTGAAGATGCTCCACAAGCAAAGACAGTTGAAAATGGTGCAATCTCGAATTTATGAAAACGCTCTGCCCTAACCATGGTCCTTCGAATGCCTTTACCACCGAAGGCCAGCTCTGGCTTTAGCCAGCCGACCTTCTCCCCCCCTCCTTTCGCCCGAGTTCCACTCGCCCCTATCTCTGTTGCTTCCCTGTCACCATCACCATCTGAACCTACATCAACAGAGGTCACCATGGTACCAGCCGTGAGTGCGCCTCACCCGCCTTCCTCGTTCAAGGACAAGCTCACCGCAGGGAGACCTCCATCCTCTCCTTTGGAAGATGTGTTTATAGAGCAAGAAGATGACATCATTGCTTTTCATTCTCCTGAAGGCCCGATAGTGAAACTGTCGGACAGATATCGATCCACGCTCCACAAGCGTTGGGACAACACCTTAATTGTGAAGCTATGAGGGCGCACTATTGGATTCAAATCGCTGTGTAACAAACTCCCCAACCTTTGGAGTCTGAAGGAGGGTGTGAGAGTGGTGGACCTGAAGCACAATTTTTACTTTGTGCGCTTCTCCAACCGCCAAGATTATATGCACGCCCTTACGGATGGACCCTGGAATGTCTTTGATCATTGCTGTACAGTGGAACCTTGGGTTCCCCAGTTCAATCCTGTGAATCATAAAATCATCTCGGTGGTGGCGTGGGTGCAGATACCCGAACTCTCTTGTGAATACTATGATAGGCGCCTCTTGAATACCATTTGAAACATGATTGGACGCTTGGTCAGAATCGATCACAACACCGAGGAAGCAATCAGGGGTCACTATGCTCCTGTGGCACTTGAAATTGACTTAACCAAACCCCTCCAATCTCAAGTTTTATTGACAGTAAGTGGTTCCATATATCGTATGAGAATATACCTTAAATTTGCTTTACTTGTGGTCATGCAGGTCATATCATGGCTAGTTGTCCCGTTAATGAGGCCACGAACACTGCTACCTCTGTCCCTCAAACTGTCCCACAGCTGATGGAGGTGCCATCGTCTCCCGGTGGTGGCTTGAACAGACAGCCTCCCAGGGAGTGGATGGTGGTTGCCCCTCGCCAGCACCGGCCACCGCGCAACGGACTAAACCCGCCAAGAAAGGAAGCAGTACCCGGGAAGGAAACCCCACCGGTTAAGGGCGTGAATGGCGGCAATAATTCTGGGTTCAGGTTTGACGTATTAATGGATTATCAAACCGTTGCCAGACTGACTCCACTAGTTAAGGAGCCTATCTTGGGTCGGGATATGGAAGCTGCAATTAGAGGGAATAAATTCAATGCTTTAATGGGTACCTCCACAAACATGGGAACTCTGGGCAAGTCAAACCCATCTACTCCGGAAGCCTCTCCTGCTCCCTCTATGGCACCCTCCTCAATTCTTGGTGGTTCGCATACTGTTTTGGAAAGGGAAGCTGGACCGACCCAACCAGGAGTATCTTTGGGAGGAAGAACGAGTATGGAAATTTCTAGCTCAACATACCCCCTACCCCGATCTCAACATTAATTCCTGCGAAGGCATCCACCTCTACCCTCGGCATTAACAAACAGGTAACCATAGTCCCACCAAGACCCGCCACCAGTAAGTCTGTGTCTCTTCTCATGACCTCTTCTTCTTATACCATTGTTATTGCCAGCACTACACCTAGCACCACCCTGCTAAAGCTTGTCATTACCCCGTCATTCAACCCATTAACAAACCCGAAACCCATGCAGGAAAAAACCACGACCCTTAAAGCTAAAACAAGTCAAAGTACCCGAAAAAATAAGAAACCCACACCTTATGTTCGTGATCAAACCCCAGCTGGGGTCCTGTCACCTACTGTCTCATCTATTACTGTACCTGAACCTCCAGTCCCCGTCCATGGTCAGCCTCCTTCTCACGTACAATCATTTACAAAGCTACTGGAAAAAATATCCCTAAATCCCTCAAAGTCTAATAGTATGGAGACATCCTTTGATACCAAAGGTTTGGGCCATAGAGACTTAATGGATGTGGTTGCTAATCCAAACATAGACATGGCCCAAGATGACCAGGCCCAACCCGTGGCAAATGTATCCCCTTCGGCTGGGAATGCTGTCCCAGTTATAGGCAATGATGATACTTTTGTATCAGACCCATGATTTACAGGATGTCCAGTATCCTCCATCTATAATTTATTTAGTTATGGATTTAAGTAAAATTGTTACTTGGAATTTCCAGAGTGCAGGTAGTGCTAAATTTCGCAGAGCTATGAAAGAGATTGTGAGGGCCTATAATCCTAATATCCTTGTGCTTGTGGAGACATGGGTCGAATTTCCACGGGTGGCTCCTTTTTTATAGATCTTGGAGTTTGATGGTTATGCTATTGCAGACCCAATCGGTTTCTCAGGGGGAATTTGGGTCTAGTGGAAGCAGAATTTGGTCCAAATTGACATTATTGCAAGTGACAGGCAATTCATTCCTATGAATATTCGGGCTCCACCTTCCCCTCCATGGCTCTTCACGGTCGTTTATGCTAGCCCGAGAGCAGCACCCCGGGACTATTTATGGCGTGATTTAAGCCTTATTGCGTCCACCACAACCCGCCCTTGGATGCTAGCGGGCGATTTCAACGTCATTGCTGATCCCTCGGAGCGTCAGGGAGTTCCACTTTCCCGTTCTCTGGTTAATACTAAATTTGTAAACTTTGTTGATCACTGTAACTTATTGGACCTCGGTTCTCTAGGCTCAATCTTCACATGGGAGCGGGGGGAGCATGCAAAAGACTAGACCGTGCTCTTTCTAATGCAGCCTGGCGTACCTTGTTCCCTGATGCAACTGTCCTTCATCTTCCGCGGACTAAATCAGACCATTCTCCACTGGTTCTCAGTCTCTCCAACATTCCTGAGCAAGGGAACCCAAAACCGTTCCGTTATCAGGCTGCCTGGACTACCCATAGGGACTTTCGGGAGCTCATTTCCAGCAATTGGCTTCCTAAGAGTTCCCTTACTGCTGCCACAACACATCTTGCTAGCACCCTATCCCAGTGGACCCGCAAATCTTTTGGAAATATTTTTCACAAGAAAGCTAAACTCCTACGACGCATCGAGGGGATCCAGAGTGTGAAAGATCAGGGAAGGTGTAGCTCCTCCCTTACAGCACTTGAGACACAACTTAGAGATGAGTATGACACTGTTTTGCAACAGGAGGAACTTCTCTGGTATCAGAAATCCAGAAGTAGGTGGATCCAGTGTGGGGATAGAAATACATCATATTTCCACACGTCCACTATTATCCGTCGCCAGAGGAATCGTATTAGTGGCCTTAAACTTGTAAATGACTGGTGTTTTGATCCACCTCTCCTCTGTGAGGCCTTTGTCACATATTTTACTGACCTTTTTGCTTTGGAGGCACCGATGGTACCTATGTATGCTGGGCGAGGTCATTTTTCGAGTATTCCTCAAACTACTTTGGATATCCTCACCACCCCTGCACTGGATAAGGAGGTACACCAGGCTTTGAGAGACATGAAGGCTTATAAAGCTCCGAGTGTTGATGGTTTTCTTGCCGGCTTCTTTTAACAACATTGGGACATTGTGAAAGAGAGTATTTGTGGGTTTGTCAATGATGCCCTTACTAATGGTTGCTTTGACCCTTCACTGAACAGAACCCTTTGGTGCTCATCCCTAAGATCTCTCCCCTTGAACTCTTATCTCAATTTCATCCTATTAGCTTATGCAATGTTACATATAAGATTTTATCAAAGGTCTTGGTTAATCGCCTTAACCCTTTGATGAACTCATTTGTCCTCCCATACCAATCTTCCTTTGTCCCAAGTTGACAGATAATGGATAATGTCATTGTAGTACAGAAGATCATTCATTCTATGCATATTAAGAAGAGTGGACATAAATACATGGCTTTTAAGATTGATCTTGAGAAAGCTTATGACAGGATTCGCTGGGATTTCGTCCGGGATACTCTCCAAGATCTTGGACTTCCTCCTACGATTGTTAACCTTATCCTTTTCTGTATTTCTTCTTGCTCTATGTAGGTCCTCTGGAACGACGAAATGACACGAGTTTTCAAGCCTTCGCAGGGCCTCGGCCAAGGCGACCCACTTTCACCTTGCATTTTTTGTTCTCTGCCTAGAGAGATTATCCCAAGTTGTCAGTGCGAACGTCTCCGCCAGAGTCTTGAAACCCTTCCAGCCTAAGAGGTGTTACCCGCCTATTTCTCATATGTTTTTTGCTGATGATATGGTTCTCATTGCAGAAGCTTCAGTGGAGCAAGCACAAGTGGTTACCCGGTGCCTGGAGGATTTTTGCCTCAGCTCAGGGCAAAAGATTAGCCGGCCTAAGTCCCATATTTACTGTTCCAAGAATGTTTCTACTAGTTTAGCCCAGGCCATTAGCTCCACCTGTGGGATTCCTCTAACAACGAACTTGGGGAAGTACCTGGGCATTCCTCTCATCCATGGACGCACAAGCACCAGTTTATTTCGGGTTATTACTAATAAACTTGATGAGAAACTTCAAAGTTGGCAAATTAAATCTCTTTCCTTTGCTGGTAGACTGACTCTGACTCAATCTATTTTGCAGGCTATTCCCGCATACTCCATGCAGATGCTCACCCTTCCAGTCTCCTTCTGTGATGAGGCGGATAAAAAGTCCCGGCAATTTCTCTGGGGATCAACAAAAGGGAAACCCTCTCTTGTAAGCTGGAATCTGGTCTGCGAGCCCAAAGAGGAGGGTGGTCTAGGTCTTAGAAATATTCGGCAAGCAAACGAGGCCTACCTCATCAAGCTAGCGTGGAAGTTCCTTACTTGTCCGGAGCTACTTTAGGTTAGGTTGTTGAAAGCTAAATATGGTGCTGGTATTGATTTTCTCCCTAAGATGGTCTCCAGATATCGGTGTTCCCATGTCTGGAGAGGTCTCTGCAAAGCGTGGCCCACACTTCAGAAAGGGGCTTATTGGCTTGTAGGGAACGGCACTAATGCTAGGTTTTGGACTGATAATTGGTTGGGTGGGGGTGGTGATCTCAAGTCTCAGGCTACTCAACCGATCCCGGATGACCATCTACACCTTTCGGTGGCTTCTTATGTTACCCCAGACGGGAGATGGGATGTTGATACTCTACAGACTTACCTTACCCCCGCTGTCCTGGGTATATTGGCTCTTTCTCTAGTCCCGATAATAGAGGGACCAAACTAGTTCAGGAGAATGCACCGTCAGATCGGCTTATCAGTTTGTTCGTGGCTCTATGACTCCTACCCCGACAGAACCCTGGAAAGCAATTTGGCGGTGGAAGGGTCTACCGAGAATAAGAACATTCCTCTGGCAGCTTACTCATGATGCTCTTCTTACTAATTCCACTAGAGTGTACCGCCACATGTCTACTGATGCCTCCTACCCCCGCTGCCACCAGGCTCTGGAGACGGGCCTACACGCTATACGGGATTGCGGGTTTGCACAGTCTATTTGGAAATTTTTTCTTGACCCTAATGCCTGGCACTCTTTTATTGCAGATGGAACCACGAAGTCCTGGATATCTTCTGCGCTTACGAAACCTATGACGTGCACCTCCCGTTGTCCATGGTCACTCTTATTTGGTGTTGGGGTCTGGCCCATCTGGAAGTCACGCAATGAGATCATATTCCAGCCACAAGGACAGTCAGCGGACCCCAGAAGCTTGGCTAAGAGAGCTAGCACTTATGCCCTCCAGGTGTGGAGAGAGTACTCCTAGACAAAGGTTGCCAACCTGAAATCCTTTTCCCTGGGGTGGAAGCCTCTGGAGGCGGGTTGGTTGAAGATTAATACAGAAGGTGCAGTTTGTCATCGCACAGGCCACATTGGTGCAGGGGGTGTCTTTTGGGATCCGTCAGGGAAGTGGGTGTTGGGCTTTACCCACCGTCTTCAGCCCTGCACCCCTTTCTTTGCAAAGTTATGGGCAGTCTATGATGCTCTATGCCTAGCATGGAGCTATTCTTATAACCGGGTTGTGATAGAGGTAGATAATCTGGACATCTCCTCTATTCTTAACTCCAACACACCTTCCTGTTTTGACCGTCTTCCATTGATGGAATGTGTGCGTGAGATGCTTCGATGGCCTTGGTCCATCACTGTCCAACATGCCTTCCGTGAAGCGAATGTGGTCGCTGATCTTTTGGCCAAGAGGAGCCTTTCCTTAGATCTAGCTTTGGTTTTGATGGACTCACCTCCATAGTATTGTATGAACCAACTCTTGTTGGATGCCTCGGGGGCACAAACCCTCCGAGAATTTATGATGTAATCTGTTTCAATCTCCTTCTATACCAAAAAAAAAAAAAGTTGAAAAACAAGAAGGATTAGAGTTCCTTGTTCTCCCTAATAATGTGGAGCTTTTGCTCACAATGAAGTTGTACTAATATTATTGAATATCAGCAAGAGGTATCTTTGGAAAGTTGATGTAGGCAAGATTAAGGCCAAACCATTATAAATTACGTGCCTGTTTAATTTTCTACACTCTTTCTATTATTTTATACATGATCCTAGTAGACTCATCAAGCGAAGGGGAATTTTTTCCCAATAAAAGGAAGAAGAAAAATAAGAGGAAGAACAAGTTATAAAGCCTCCACCAACTACACCTTCTCCTCAATCCTTGCAAATCTAACTAACTCTGCCTCCCGAGAATACCCAATGTTCTCTAAACTCCCCCTACCCTCCCCATACCCCCATGTCCCCTGGCCTTCCCTCCACCCTACCCCCATGTCCCCTGGCCTTCCCTCCACCCTACCACCACACCTCCGCCACCTTTTGACCACCCAATCCTCTATTAACACAAACCTAAGACCTCACCTAGCCACCTCAAAATCTATCCAACCTAGCCAGACACTTCATCACTATGCTACGATCTCTGTAACAACACGTTTTGTGCATGATCCACCCTCGCCTTGTGGGCAGCCTTAGACTCCGACGTTGTACTTCTCCAAATGCGGAAGAAAGACAGTTCAAAATACCATTGAGAATAACCAAGCTATCAGTATTTATGTGAAGAATCTTCCAACTAGATGGCTTTCTACGGATGTACACTTGGTTATGTCCAAGTGTAGCAACGTTATGGATGTGTTCATCTCCCAGCAGATGAACAGAAAAGGAATCAGATATGCTTTCGTTAGGTTCAGGCATAATATCGACATTCGACAAACTATCCAGAGCATTTGCTCGATGCTTGTGGATGGAGAAAAACTTTCGGCCTCCATTGTGAAAGGTAGTAAGGTGCATATTTCTTAGGCCCCTAGTTTATTTGGAAATCTAACCAGGCCTCCTTCCAATTCTCTTGGGTTGGTTGGTGATAAATCTTATACTGAAATGACGAGGTCTGGGCCAGCTGCTCTTGCTCAGCATGACTAGGCATTCTCTACTTCCCTGGATAATCGGTCTTACATTCCAAAGGATCAATCACCAGTTTGGCTTCATCATTGCATTTTGGGTGTGCTTCGGTCCCCCAAGTTATGCAATAATATCCGGGATTCCTTCTCTGCCTAGGGGAACAAATTTTTTAGTATCATTCCTACGGGTGGAGTTTCATTTCTATTACGATTTCAAAATGTTGACTCTCTGCTACTTTTTTATAATGAAAAACGGTTCAGCGTGCATCATACTTTCAAGTTCTTTAGACCCTAGAAGGAAGGGGATGCGGTTTTCGATCGGCTGTGTTGGGTGCTAATGCATGGTATTCCACCTCATGTTGGACTATGGAGTTTTTCAAACTCATCTCTTCTAAGGTCGGTGAAATGGTAGATTGAAGCCCAGAGACTGGAAGTCGAGCAAGGTTTGACGTAGCTGAAATCCTAATTCTCACTAGTTCCATGTCTTAGATTAACCAATCAGTGAAGGTGAAGGTTGGTGGAAGATTATTTGAGATTGGAATCATGAAGTCACAATACGACCCACTTGATGGGGTTTGGAAATTCTAGGTTTTTGCCGATGCTGGTGATGATGGCGGCGTGTCAAAGTCCACTTCTGTTGCAAAAATGGATCTTTTTTGCGATGCGAGTGCTTCTCACTCCCCTCACTTCCTAAGACAACCCCCTATCCCACACCAATTAGCCTTTTCTAATAGTTCAGCCTCAAAGGATTCCTTTAATCTTCGCCCTATAATTAGGCAGGCCAACCACATCCTCGTACAAGATGAAGTTTTAAAGTCAGTTAATACATATTGTCCAAAATCATTCCCATCTAAGCTGTCACATCCTGATCCTCGTACTAATACCCCTCTGCCACAAAACCCCACATTTGAGCTATCCGCTCCTTCCATCACACCTCATCTTACCAAAACCACATCTTGCGAGCCAACCAAAAGTAGACCATTCTCGTCATTTGTTGAGCCCACTATCTCAAGCCCACCTTTTAGGACTGTAGTTCCATACCCATACACTCCCCTAATCCTAAATTCTTCTTTTTAGAGTCCATCACCATACAAGCCCTACCTTTCTAAGTTATCGGGCTCCTCTAGCTCGTCTCACAATGGAAACCATGAATCCTCATGGTGTAGCTCCTGAGTTTCTTCCCCAAGTGAGTACAATGGATTGGTTTTTCAACGTGCTATGGATAGAAAAGTGGTTGCGATTTTACATAACATGGACATCAAAAAGAAGAAGAAGGTTAAATTCCTTTCGGCTAATGGAAGTGTGATATCCGAGCCTAAAAACTGTCAGAGTGTCTCAGACGCTGACTTTTGGAAAACTAATAGCAGAATTATGGTTGAAGAAATGTCAAGCTCTGATATTCTTGTTTCTTTTAGATCTTTGGAAGTGGCAGAAACAAATCTCATTAGTTATTTAGTGGGTTGGGAGAGAAGCAATTCCGATGGCGAGACTGATAATCTTATCCAAAGCTTGGTGGGCAAAAAAACTCTTGGATGGGTGCAGTCTAGGGCTCACTCCTAGTCTTCATGCGGTTTGCTCTGTCTCTATATTTTATCTCTACTATTATGGTTAGCTTTTTGTCTTGGAATATTAGAGGGATCTGCTCCTCATCAAAGCAGACACAAGTGCGATCCTTAGTGAACCAGATGCATGCTCAGTTTTTACTTCTCAGTGAAACTAAAAGCATTGGCGTCAACCTTCCATTCTGTCATAGGATTTGGGGCCCAAGTAATATTGATTTTTGTGCAATTGATGCAAGTGGCATAGCGGGAGGATTAATCCTCATTTGGGATTGTTAAGTTGTATCAGAAACGGGTTTCAGACAACTGAATATTAATCAAAGGCATCCTTCCCTAGAAAAACGTGAGGGTGTCCATTTGTGGGGTTTATGGAGAAACACATGTATAAAAAAAGGTCCAGCTATTTGAAGATTTAAAGGGTATGAAGCAGGTGTTTATGTCGCCCTGGCTTGTGCTAAGAGACTTTAATGAAACCTTACTCCCCTCAGAGCGTAAGAGTCGAAGATTTTGCTATAGGGGCGCCACGTTTTTGGTTGCTTTATCCACAGTTTGAACCTTTAGGAATTTCACCTCGCTGATAGACGTTTTACCTGGAAAATTTTAGAAGTGCCAGCTATATTGATAGAGTATTTCCAGAGCCAGATTTGTGTATGTTACTTCCCTTCCTCTCCCTCAGAGCTGGTAGTAAGTGTGGCTCTGATCACGTCCCCTTACTATTGGAGCAAGCCAAAGTGGATCAGGGACCCAAACCATTTCACTTTCACAGTGCATGGTGGTCCCACCTTGGTTTTATGGAAGTTATTGGAAGCTTTTGGGAAGAGTCGAATTCACAAAATCCGGGTAGATACAGTCTGCTGAAAAAGTTGAGTTTGATTAGAAGACTGTTAGCTAAATAGAACAGGGAGTGTTTTGGTAACGTTGGTGCTAATATTAATGATATCCAAGGTGAGATAGATAACCTGGACAAGGAAGCTGATAGAAGAGACTTAGGGCCTGTTTGGAAACCTGTTCTCAGAACAGGTTTTCAGTTTTCAGAATTTTGAAAATCTCAAAAACTTATTTGGAAGGAAAAAATTAATTGTTTTGACAAAAGAGTTCCTAAGAAAGGGTGTTTTGAGAAGTGAAAACTGAAAACTAAAAAAATGTTATAAATAAATTATGGTGAATGTCATTGTTACCATCCAGTAAAACTCATTTTTACCATACCCGAATTTACCCTCGGTAAATACTTTACCCATATACCAAACTTCTACTTGGAATTATCTCTTTGGCTAATTACCCTCCATAATTCCATTTGTCCTATTCCTAATATCATCTTCCTCTACCTAACATCCCTTTGATTTTATCCTTTTAAATTAATCATACTTATTTGTTTTTATCCTCCCATTTCCAACTATAAATACCCCTTCATTCCTTCACTTTCATACACTTATAACCCACCATAAACTTCACTCTCTTCTCATTCCATACACTTCTCTTCCAATCTCCCTCCATCTAAATTTATTATTCTCCTACATATTACTATCAAAAGTGTATTATTATTACCAAAAGTTGTATTATTACCTTGATCAAGTTTGATCAAGTTTGTATTATTCCGTCAAAAAGTGAAAATCTTCCCCAATTTTATAACACGTTATCAGCACGAGTCTCTACTCTATTAAGGTATTTATTTCTAAAAATTTTCTTATTACTACTTTCATCCTTTCTATATATGTTATATATTCTTTATTATTATGCTATTATTATTGCTGAAAGATTTATTGAGTAAGCATATATATATATATATATATATATATTATATTCTTTATTATTATGCCATTATTATTGCTGAAAGATTTATCGAGTAGGTGTATATTATATCTATTATTATGCTTGTATTTAATTTTTGTTTATATTTTTATTTAAATTACAAATGGGCTCATAAAAGGCCCATTGCCTTTAATTTTCGGTTATTTATTGGGCTACGAAAAGGCCCATTATATTTAATTTCTCGTTTTCATTTACGTTTTGATTGGGCTCATACAAGGCCCATTCATTTAATTTTCGATTTAATTTCATTTACGTTATTCTTGGGCTCATATAAGGCCCATCGTATTTAATTTTTGGTTATTTATTTTTGACTGGGCTAATCTATAAAAGGCCCATTTTTATTTATTTTTAATTAAATCTTTTATTTATTTAAATTTTGGAATTATGTTAATTGAAGGCCCTTAAAATTTCGGGAAGAAATTTGTTATGGGCATTGAATGCATTTTAAATGCAAATTGTCTGGCAGACGTAGTAAAAAGCGAATATATAGCAAAGACTGGAAGTCTTACTGCCAAAAAATCCCGCAGACCTTTGAGGAAAATTGAAGAAAGATGTTGTATGACCACCAGAAGGTGGATATTGTATGACCATCCGATGATGGATACTGTTATTATCTTGCTTATCCTGAAGGTGCAAGCCAGTATATATTGAATAATTTTAATTTATGTTTCAGTTTTATTATTATGTGCTATTTTATTTTATTTTATTTACTTTACAGCATTTTATCATCGTTTCTAGAATAATGGCTCATGCATTTGTCTTAAAGACAATGCAAGTTGACATCCAAGGGGGAGAATTATATGTGTGGATGTCAACTATTTCACATAACATGTGATAGTATCATCTCGAAATAAAAAAATTTAATACGCTCCAGAAGAGCATAAGTTTGAATATGTTCTTGAAGAACGCATCAGATCCCTTAAGGTACGCACAAAATCTTGGGACCTTCTTGCTACACCCCTGCAATTCCATAGTAGAAGTCGTACCTTAGGCCATGTAGGTGGTAACCCAGTCACCCTTGGGACGCTCCGAGCCATCATGGAAACCTGATAATAACTGCTTTGATTTAAAATTTGACACGAAGGCTCTAGCTGAAAATCCTGCAGTCTATTAGATATGAAAAACATAATAGAGTTAGCCGAGCCATAAAAGGAATCCCTTAGATTGCTTTGGTCCTCTAGGAAGAATGTTTCTTCCATAGGAATTACAAAGAACCTAGATGAATAAAGTTCATCAACAAACACTAAACGAGGAATTCTCGCCAGATCATTCGGTAATTCCTCTTGCTGCTCATTCACCATGCTATAAGCTAACCTATTCCTTCTTCCTAGAGAGGCTCCCTCAACAAAGAAAACAGTAGCGGGGGAAGGTATTTTTCTTGTCTTGTTGAGTTTTTTGAGTTTTCTGTTTCTTCTTGTCTCAACCGCCTCCCCTTCTTATAGTCTAAGATTAGACAGCTAGGTGTCAGTTTTTCAAATGTGGACTCTTTTTCTGTCTCCGAAAAGATCCAGAAGATTTTTTGGTAATTAAAAACTTTTCATTATTTGTCAGTAAGCTCCAAAGTTGTTTTTGAAAAAGTTTGCTCAGTAATTCTGATCTTTTCCGACATGATTGGCAGATATAAGCCTAAAATTGACACATATATTGCAGCCTGAATCTAGCAATCTAAGTTATTAAACTTACCATATCTAGCCAGAAGCTGGAATGCACTAGCCTAAAGCTAGCAATTTTTAAGTGTTTAAATACACAGTTTGCACAGCCCGAAGCTGAGACCAACTAGAAGTTGGCTGATAAATATGTAATTTATAGCTAGTATGCCCTAGCCAGAAGCTGGTAAATAATCTTCCTAAGTCATCATATCCAGCCTGAAGCTGGCATATATATATAGTAGCCTGAAGCTGGCACCAACTTGAAGTTGGTACATGGAGATATTGTTTGGTTTGACCGGTTGGGCCATCCCGGGTCAATAATGATGCACAAAATTTATTTGGTCATTCATTGAAAAACCAGAAGTTTTTACAATCAATGAATTTCCATGTATTTTTTTGCTGCGAAATTAATAATACGGCCTTCCTAAGATGAGATTGGCCTAGACCAGCAAGTTTGGGATTAATTCTGGGATATGAACGCGGACTGATAAATCCGCTGTGTTGACCATGTAGGTAATTTTTACGATGCATCGACTAGATGGTCCATTGTGTGACGCAAGTTTTGTTTTAATGATTAAGCCACTTGCAGGTACATATCCCTAATTATGTTATTAGACTATATGTCTAAATAATGCTGGTATATTTCTTCAATGGATAATGTATATCATTGGAAATAAACCCAAACAGATCTGGGGGAACATTGACAATTGATTGCAGGACCATTGATGAAATATGACTATTTGAGAAAATGGTATTTTACATGCAGCAACACTTAAGTGCATCAAGCCAAACAAAAGGTCTCCCCATTTAATTGGTTCATGGTCACTAGTAACACCCATCTTCGGACCATTGGTTATACAGTATATAATGCTCCACCACAGCATAGTAAAATTGGTCCTTAAAGAAGGTTGGGAATAGAAGTTGGGTATAAAAATCTCCATCAATTACAAAGTAATTGAAACCATTGATTAATGATTGGAGATTTGTTTATTGTTAATTTGGTGAAAGAGTTTACCCAATATCAGGGGGAGAAAATAAGCAGCTGGATCAAGATATTATTGAAATACATTATCAATATATAGTTGTTGATCCTCAAACGAATTTGTGTGCACATGAAGTTCAGAAGATGATTCATTTGCAACATATTAGTAAGTCAATTGCCAAAAATATTTATTGATTTGAAAAGTGTGACCATACCAGCTGCATATGCTCCTGTTCAAATTAATGTTCCAGAAGAACAAGTATAGTATGCAAATGAATCTAAAGTACGCATAAAGCGTAGAATATACTCGGTTCCAAAAGAAAAGAAATTCTCGATAGAGAAAAAGGAGCAAAGAAAAAAGATGGCCCCAGTAAGAAAATAAGGCCTCCATAGAGGTTCGTATTAAAATTCCTCAAGAAGAGGAAAATCCTCCAAAAGAGGTTTTCTGACACAAATTGATAAAGTTGCAGAAGTAACACAGGTATCTGAAATAAATGAAAATGATCAGATCTCAATTACAGTGTCAGGAATGTGATGGAACCGACGTGAAATAACCATCGACGGAATATTTGTTTTATTTATAATATAGCACTAAATAAAAATGAGGATCATGAACCTACATTGATGAATGTAGGCGCAAAAACGATTGGCCAAAAATAAGAGAAATGTAATTAAGGCTGTGTTGGACTTGCTTGTGAAGCAAGAAATTTTCGGACCTGTAGTCCACACACCAGATGGTGTAAAATTGATCAGTCGTAAAAAGGGTATTTGTGCGAAAAGATAATGAGATATAAAAGCACGGTTTTTTATAGCACAAGGTTTTACCCAAATGACCTGATATTAATTATGAGGAGATGCACTCCCCTGTGGTGGATGCAATTATTTTTATAAGTCTGGCATTATATGAAAAGAATTAGAAATGCATCAAATGAATGCTTTTACAGCCTACTATAGATCCATAAGTCGTGAAATATACATGAAGATCCCTGAAGGATCCAAGTTGTCTGAAGCAACTAATTCCCGGGAAATTACAAAATTTGGAGTTAATCTTTACATGATCATTATGAGTATGGATAAGTTTATGTTGATATGTTTAGTGATTAGAACTCCAGAAGAAGCTTCCAAATACCGTGCTATTAGACAGGTCCTGGAGTACCCTGTTTAAGTACAATATGTATTGCTTGTAACATAAAGCCTGAAGCTTTTGCTATAAATACATATTCTATTATCTTGGTATATGGAATTATTTTAACCTTGTGAGGCCAAGGTGCATATAGTTGGTTTTGCAGATGTAGGTCTTTTATTTGATCCACATAAAGCACAGGCAGATACATCAAGTATCATTGTGACCAGAAAACAAAGTATCGTTGTTGCCTCTTCAAATAGTGGAGAAATTGTGTTCATACATGAAGTTAGCCGAGAATGTGCTTGGTTAAGATCAATGATGCAGCATAGTCAAGATTCATATGGATTAGTTAGCGAGGAAGATGTTCCAACGACGATTTATGAAGATAATGCTAGTTGTATTGCCCAATTGAAGGGAGGATACATCAAGAATCATTCAAGTGACATCTGGCAGATTTATTTACAAAATCAGTTCCTACTACAACTTTTGAAGAATTGATGAAGAAAATTGGTTTATGGAGGATTCGAGATATCAAGGGATGCCAAAATCAGGAGGAGTAGAATACGCACTGCACTCTTTTTTCCTTCACCAAGTTTTTGTCCCACTGGGTTTTTCTTGGTAAGGTTTTTAACGAGGCAGTACTTCCTAAGCGTATTCTATCAAAGGTGCAATGACATTCAAGGGGGAGTGTTATAAATAAATTATGGTGAATGTCATTGTTACCATCCAGTAAAACTCATTTTTACCATACCCGAATTTACCCCCGGTAAATACTTTACCCATACACCAAACTTCTACTTGGAATTATCTCTTTGGCTAATTACCCTCCATAATTCCATTTGTCCTAATCCTAATATCATCTTCCTTTACCTAACATCCCTTTGATTTTATCCTTTTAAATTAATCATACTTATTTGTTTTTATCCTCCCATTCTCAACTATAAATACCCCTTCATTCCTTCACTTTCATACACTTACAACCCACCATAAACTTCACTCTCTTCTCATTCCATACACTTCTCTTCCAATCTCCCTCCATCTAATTTTATTATTCTCCTACATATTATTATCAAAAGTGTATTATTATTACCAAAAGTTGTATTATTACCTTGATCAAGTTTGTATTATTCCTTCAAATAGTGAAAATCTTCCCCAATTTTATAACAAAAAAGTTGTTTTCACGCTCCTGTGAAAACTCGTGGTGGCAACTTCGTAAATATTTAGAAGTCATTTCATTAATGGCATTCCCGTTATTAAAGAAACACCAAGATGATATAAATACTATTTTCCTCTATTTTTCCACTGCCCGTTGGCTTCTTTCTCAGGGTTGCTCTTGGCTTTCTCTCTTTGGGTTGCGCTGTTCCTCTCTTGTGTCCTCCTTGATTTACCCATTCAGTTTGATCAACCACTCACAGTCACTTTATAATTTTCAACAGCCACCATCATTAGCTAAAAAATTCTCCTCAATTACTATTATACACTGTTATTTCCAGAGAAACAACCAGGTAATGTGTTTTACAAATTTGGGGAAAAAACCCCTAATTTATAATTTGAAATTTTGAGTAAATTTGATGCTTTGTTTTCTTGCTTTTCAGTGTATATTGTTGATTTAGTGCTTTGTTTTCTTTCTTTTTGGATTGAATTTCATAAATTATGACATGATATCTTTCCTCCACCATGAACTTCTCATGGAACGAAATTCTCAGCCACAAATTTTTGTCTTCCAAATCTTTATTGCTTACAAACAAATGATGAAAATGGAATCTTCAGTCATGCGTAAATAAATAAAAAAGGAATGATAGATGTTCGAAAAAGAAAAGAAATAAATGACAGATGTGTTCAATTGTATTGTATGGCCTATTTCTGTGTAAAAGTTTAATTTTGTTTCTTTTTTTTTCTTTTCGTATTAAACAACAATTGAAATGTTTAGTTGGTTTCTTATCATGCTATCTTATAAAATTTGTAAAAAGTGGTCACAGTATTTTCTTATTCTAGCAAATAAGTCCATATGCAGTTTACTGTTGGAATTAGTCAATACAGAGTTTTTCAGCTGGGACCTCAAGCCTTCGATTTAGATGAATATAAGAAATAATAGGGGCTGGAATAATTGGGAGATGATATTTGTAGTGATGCTTATGGCACTGGCGCAACCTTTTTGTGTTTGAAAATGAAGTTGCACAAATTGTCTATCCAATAAAGTCTATTAAGACAATTGTAACGAGTTTCTTGCAGGTAATGAAGTATTCTCTTAGGAGGGGTCGGTTGTTGCTGAACAACATGAAGTTGTGTCATGGAAGGTTCCTCCACTTGGTGTATGAAAATTTATTGCGACTGCAGTGATTTTGGCTGATGGGAATCAGACTTGTTTAGGAGGAATATGTAGGAATGAATGTCAGTGATGAATGGGTTTTAGGTTTCACAGCAATACTACCAGGTTGTTCTTCTTTTGAAGCATAAGTCCTCACATAGACAACAAGTTGCAGTTTAGTTTGGGATGGGTCTTGTTATTTTGGAATCAAATGATCAAGCTATGGTCGATTGGCTTCTCGAAGACTATGAATGGGGTACTGATTAAGTGGACATAGTATATGAGACATTAAACATTAGTGTTTCAGTTGAATCAATAGTCCCTTTTTTTGTTAATAGGACAACTAACTGCTCATGTAATTGCTTCACTTGTCCCAGCTTTTGTCTAGGTCTCCATGTTTTTGCAAAATCCCCTGATGTAATCAGAGATATCCTCCAAGAGGATACGGGATTATAGGCTAACTGATGTGTATGATTTTGTATAAGTTTTGAGGCTAGTGCCCAGCCATTAGTGATGTGATTAATATTTTTTTTGGCAACTATGATAATTTTATCAATTATGCAAATTATCTTTTACTTATACTTTAATCTCATATGATGCTGCCTTATAAGAAATGTATCTAATTTGAGTCACACGAATGGTCTGTATAAATTCGTTCCACACAATTATTATGGTATAATGGAATATGACATTTGGGACAGTTGCATTTCATGTGTAAATGTTATGATATTATTAAAGGGTAATGTACAAATAATATTATGTGAATCTTATAATATTAAATTCAATTAAATTATGCAATATTAAATAATCTATTACAATATGTAAAAATAATTTCAATATTCAACATAATTTATTAATAAAAATATTGATACATTGTATTTAAAATTAAATTATTAATAAATTATGTGATTGTGATTTAATTGTAAAACTCTTATAAATAATTTAAATATTTTATTAAAATTTAAAAACAGTTTTTACATATATTCTTGCCAAACAAGTTCTCTATTTTTAATTCTTTGAGAACTGTCTTTAAGTACAATGTATCCAAACGGATTTTCAGTATTTCAAATACTCTCAAAACAGTTCTCACTTCTTAATCTTCAAAACAGTTCTTAAGAACTAAAAACACAAAACAGGTCCCAAACGCACCCTTAACTTCAGCAGAAAACGAGACAATTGAAGTCTATATGGAGGCAGAAAGCTACAGCTAGATGGTGCAGGCTGGGTGATCGCAACACGAGATTTTTCCACATCTCTGCTGCCAACAGAGGCCGAAAGAACTGAATGGACCAGACTATGGTTGATGGTCAGCTGCTTGATGATGTTGGGAAAATCAAAGAGACTGCCTGTGATTACTTTGCTAAATTTTATTAGAAGTCGACAAGATCTAGGCCTCTGATTGGTTCTCTAAAGTTTTGGCGATTGAGCGTCTATGATGCTATTGAGTTAGAAAGTCCATATCTATCGAAGAGATCAAAGAAGCTGTTTGGAGTTGTGATAGCTCCAAATCACCGGAACCCGATAGGGTTGAATTTTTCCATCTACAAGAGATGTTAGGGGTTGGTGAAATCGGATATTTTTGATATGGTCAGCTATTATTTCGAGAAGAGCAAGCTACCTAAAGGGTTCAACAACACTGACATTAGACTAATAGCCAAGAAGCCTGGGGCACTATCTTTGGATGATTACAGACCTATCACTCTCATGAATGGTCTATACAAAATTGTTTCTAAAATCTTATCACTAAGACTGAAAAGAGTGCTACCATCTTTAGTTGGCCCACAACAAACAGGGTTCATTAAAGGAAGGTCTATTCTGGATAGTGCTTTGTTGGCTAATGAAGTTGTGTATAGTTTGAAGCAGTCTAAGTCTCAGGCTATTGTGAGGAAGCTTGATTTTAAAAAAGCATATGATTCGGTGGAATGGTCCTATTTATTACAAGTTTTGGAGGCCATGGGCTTTGGCATGAAGTGGCGCAGTTGGATATTTGAGTGTTTATCTACCTCAAAACTAGCAGTTCTAATCAATAGCTCCCCATCATTTGAGTTTTCTATAGAGAGGGGTCTAAAACAAGGTGACCTTTTATCCCCTTTCCTATTTGTTTTGGCTGCAGAAGGCTCATCGTCAATCCTATCAAAGGCTTCCTCTCTTGGGGAAATTCAGGGCGTACAGGTTCCAGGCATGATAGTTTCGGTGTTGCAATACGCCAATGATACTATTCTCTTCTCTCCAGTAAACATCCCTAAACTACTGAAGTTAAAACGATGCCTTAGAATTTTTGAGGCTTTGTCAGGCTTATGCATTAATCTTTTCAAAAGTAGTGTGATTGGGATTGGTTTGAAACGGGATATGGTTGTTGATATTGGTGGAAGACTACATAGTAGAATTGAGAACTTTCCTTTCACCTACCTTGGTTTTCCCTTGGGGCCATTATGAAGAGAATTACTGCTTGGGAACCTATGGTTCAAAAATTCGAAAGGAGGCTGCATTCTTGGCGTGGAAAATTCCAATCTCTTGGAGGTAGAGTTACTCTCATTAAATCTGTCTTGTGTGGCTTGCCTGTGTATTTTATGTTTTTATTTAAGCTTCCTATGGCGGTGGCTAAAAGAATAATTTCCATCATGGCAATTTTTCTGGAATTGGGTGGAGACAACTAGAAAAACATACTTGGTGGCGTGGAGGCAAATTGCAATCCCAAAAGAATTAGGAGGTATAAGTGCAGGGGCGGAGCTGGGGGACAGGGGCCATGGCCCCCCCTAAGCTTTGTACATCTATATGTTTTGCAGTTCAGTAGCATGCATAGATGATTGGCATGATGGTAAAATGTTGAAGCGGCCCCTTTGAGTTTACGAGTTCGATACCTTGTAAGCCTATTTTTTCCAACATTTTTCTTACCCATGTACCCAATGCCTTAAAGTTTTGGGTTACTTTTTGGTGTCCAAGCCCGCGAGTGTAGATTTTACTTGGGCCTCACTTGTTTTCTTCCCGAATTGCTGGCTACTCCTGCCATCTAGAATTTGGAATATCCACTAGTATTATTGTAAAAAATGACTCTTCAAATGAAAAAAAATATGGAAATCTATTTCACTAATAGTATGAAGAGGAACCTTTGATTGGATGTAGTATTACTCCATACGGAGTGAGTGTAATAGTTTTTTTTTCTTTTTGTTACTAAATAATAAAAGTTCAAATCAAAAGGAAGGGGAAAAATCTTGTTTGTGGCTTTCTTCAGTCTAACTACATATTAATTCAATTTTTATTTCCTTCTTCTTTTTTACTACTTTCTTTTATTACTTTTTTGTGAAAACTTAAACTGGAATTTAATAGCTGTGGCCTTAATATAATGGCAATGGTCATGGTGTTTATATGAAAATTTCAAACTTATATGAATTAATTAACTAATGAGTTGTAGTTCAAGTGCTACATATTATGGTCGTCTTCACAGCTAAAAATTTTGAATTCGACAGGAAAAGTTATGAATTAATTCGGGCAATGGGAGATAAGATAATTAGTTTTGTTTTTTTTTATCAAAACGATTGAATTGATATAAAATCAATTGCACAGATTAGATCAGTAAGTCACGTCCGAAGTGATGACCACTGCTGATGGAAAAATAAGACCAAACCAGAGTCCCTGTAACTAAGGAAAGCAGAGTCCCCCTTACAGAGAAAACAGAGTCCTACCACAGTAATAAAACTCTAAAGCCGAACTCTGATGCAAGACACATATATCAAAGAGATACTTACACATATCGGATTTAACAGGATGATGTCAAAAGTACGACCCCAATCAATATCAACATTATAAAAAATTTTCATGTTTCTGCACAACCAGAGACTCCACAAAGTGGTGTATAAAATGGTCATCCAAGACGACCTGGCCCTAACCACCCCCATGAGATTAGACCACTGGATGAACTAATTCTCAACAGACCTAGGAGCACACCAACATATACCCCACCAAGAGCAGATCTTTCCCCAAAGAAGCCAAGAAACTCGGCAGTGAAGAAATGGATGGTCCCTGTATTCAATTTCTTCAAGGCAATAAACACACATAACATTCTCAACACCGATGATATTAGGATGAAGCAAGGCGGATTTGGTAGCAATACCATTATGATATACCATCCACATAAAACATTCTACCTTATGAAGGACAAGGCCAAGCCAAACAAATGGAACCGAGATATTAGAATTAGATGTTGCGCAAAGAGCTGTTAGTAATGTGCCCAAAAGCCAATCAATGGATGATCGTATGCAGTCATGTATATACATTAAGGTTGTTCCAATAAATATGTTTATGACGCTTGCATATATTTATAACTCTAGAATATATTTGATATATTCTTAAATGTCCCTAGTCAATTATTATTATGGATGGGTTGTAATAATAAATTAAGACTAGCGTATGTTGAGAATTATATGAGATATGAATTCTACATACGGGTACAAGTTAGAGAACTTGTGGACTGGACCGACCCACATAAGAACCCTACATGGAACGTTATATGATTGTCATTAGTGGTTCTTATATGTATTGTCCTTAGACCTGAGATCGTCAAGGTTCCCAACATATGAGTCGTATACTTTGATATTATTCCTGGTCATTCGTAACTGAGTAGATGTAAGGGTAATCATTGGGTATATGACGTAATGTGTAGTGGGTTTTGATCGATCAAGATGAGATTCGTCCAACCCATATAACGGGTATATTATCAGAAGGGCCTCTTGATAGAGTTGAACTGTAAACGAGTGGCCACGCTCGGATTATATGATATGGTGATATCATGAGTATCCGGTTTTACACAGTTAACTCGGGGATCAAGAAACTAAGATTAAACATATACGAGATTGACGTTTTCCATGTCTCGTGTTTAATCTTGATAATGGGACGAAAGGACGATGACATGTTTCCGAGGCATATTGAATCAGTACTGATCTTGTCGTTTGGGTAGCAATGATGTGTTGCTAGACGCTGCTCTTTGCTTATAATTGTAAAATGAGATTTTACGATTATTGTCAAACGTTACAAGTGCCTACAGGGTCACACACATAGAATCATTGATTCGAGTAGGTGGTTGAACCGTGGCTGGACCATGGTTCGACCAGGTGTGGTTGGACAGTAGTTGGACCAGTGTCGTTTTGGGCTGGCTTGGTTCAATAATTGTCAGAATTATTGAGCCAAACCTGATTGCATGTGATGTGTAATCCCATTAGTGCTTAGTAGCAGACAAGATAATTGGGTCATAATCATGTTGGATGGTGGACCATTATGTTGGCCATTATGTTGGTCCCTTGTCTATTTAATCTATGCACAAATTGGGTTGAGTAATATGATTACACTCTCTCTCTCTTGCATTCTGAATTCTGAGTTTTCAGACTAGGCAAGAACACATACACACACACCCATTCTTTGAGAAAGAAAGAAACACCACATAGCTCCCGGAAATCCATAGCTAGCACCACGGTTCGGGAGTGCTCGGGTTGGAGATCGTGAGACGATTCCCGGCTAGTCATCAACGGTTAGTGTGGATACCGTAGAGGGGCGGGATTTTTGTCCGGCTCTTGCTGGTTCATCTCAACAGTTGGGTGAAAGACCTCAACCATACAAGGTACGAACAATTGTTATTCGGTTTAGTTATTTTCACTTGGATCCTCTATGAGTACCGGGTCTTTCCGCTGCATTTTGATTGTCAAGTTTGCATGCCCGGTTACTTACAAGAGCAAGATAGCTCTCTTTCACAGAATAACATCCTCTTTTATCCCGATTCCTAGTTTTGTTCCGAAATATTTTTATAAAAACGTACAATAGATCATCTGTTGTGCGGTTTATTTACCAGTATGGTGAGCCCTTTGTTTCTTTGGTCAAAATTAAAAATAAACGTTATTTTAAAATTTATAGGTCCAAACTAAGCTTTTTTTTTTTAATCATCCTAACTCCTAAGGAGTTCCATGCTCATCCCTAAAGAACTTATCGTTCCCAAAAACTGGGAAGGTATTGGAAAATAGTGAGCCTTGGGCCCATCTTGTACTGTTGATGTGCACATATTTCACATAGTATTAAAGGCATGAAAACTTCTTTATTATTATTATTTTGAATAAAAATCATGCATTTACTTATCTTTCTTTGTTTTATTGTTGAATAAATTGCTTGAACTAACAATTATGTTTTCAGGTGTAAAATCGTCCCACTTCGCTACCGAAAACGATCAATTTCGGCCAAAACTGGAAAC
>JAKUCV010000857.1:11094-34902 GCA_028386065.3 Turnera subulata | reverse complement strand
CGTCGTCCAACTCTCGGAACTGTAAACCGAGGCTCGGTTAGTCAGGAAGACACTCCCGAGCGCGGGAAAATTCTCGGTTTCGAAAAACGACTATAGATTTACTTCAAATTAATTACCCGGGATTAATTCAACAGTAAATTACAGTGAAGAAATTTCTACAGTCCCGGTAAAAATCAAAAATTTTACCCGGGCTGTTACATAATAAATACAAAAAATATATGTCGCGAGTTCTTATAATTATTTTTCTCTTGGATTATTTTTTTTCGCTGATGTTACTTATGTTCGTAGTTTTTGAGCAACTCTTCGGCAGTGTTTCATCATAGTTTTATTGTTGATATTATTCTTTTTCATAATTTTTGTTAACTCAATAATACTAATTTATTATTAAAGTGCTTAATAGTAATATTTTTATATATTTTCTTAATTGTATAAGAATTACATGTCAATCATTGTTGTTTTGACAGTTTTTCTCAATAAAATAAGAGTAATATTAATTTGTTATTTATAATAATTAGTAAGAGTATTTTTATATATTCACTTGTTGATAATAAGAACCAAATATCATTCAACTAAAATAGATAATTAATGGTGCATGTATAGTTTAATGACGGTAATAGATTGCAAAGTAAAACCAACCCAAAAAGTAAAAAAAAAATTCTCTGGATTCGTGGATAAAAAAAAGGGAGTATTATATTTTGTGACGTACTTTCCCCATTAAACCAAAAAAATACCAAACCGAAATAAATAATTAATGAGTCAGGTATAGTTTAATGACACTAATAGATTGCAAAACAAAGCCAACTCAGAAACATAGATAATTATGGTTCAAAACTCCTACTTCTCCATCAAATCGAAATAGATGCAAGTAAAAAAAAAAATTAACCGAAACAAATAATTAATGGTAAACTGAAATAGATAATTAATGGTGCAAATATAGTTTAATGACAGCATTAAATTGCAAAGCAAAACCAACCCAGAAACATGAACATAGTACCATCTAACAAAAATAGATGCAAGTTTAAAAAAAATATCTGAATTCGTGGATAAAGAAAAAGGGAGTATTATATTTTGTACCAAGAGTATTGTTGGTAAGGAAAAAATATTGATAGAGATACATGTACCATCAAACCCAAATAGATGCAAGTTAAAAAAAAAAAAATCTTTGAATTCGTGGATAAAAAAAGGGAGTATTATATTTCGTACCAAGAGTATTGTTGGTAAGGAAAAAATATTGATAGAAATACCTGAATTTAGATTTTGTACCGAGTGTTATTTTTTTATAATAATAATATTCTTTATTAATGAGTAAACAATATAAATAAACATAAAAGACAAGGGTAAGCCATCAAAGTGATGACTACGGCCCTGTTGGATCTGATTAGCAATACAAAACCCTCTTTTATCTTCCAAAAAGATGATTTACATGATCTTCTACACCATGACTTCAAAATATTGTTTGTATTCTTGACTTGTATCCTTTATTGACTTGGATTCGTGAAAAAGTAAATTTCGTTTTGGTTCGGTTCGTAGAAAAGCAAATTTCATTTTCGGTCGGTGGGAAGCAGATTTTGTTTGTTAATTGACGATAAAAAAGAAATTGTAAAAAAAAGAGTATTGTGTTTTTGGAATCGTGAAAAGCAAATACTGTTTTCGATCGGTGGGAAGCAAATTCCGTTTGTTAATTGATGATAAAAAAGAAATTTTAAAAAAAGAGTATTATGTTTCTGCAATCGTGGAAATTTAGTTGTTATTTTTAATAAAAGTATTATATTCAGTTGGAAATTGACGAAAAACCATTAATTAAAACATAAAGTAATAAGGGTATTTCAGTCTTTTAATTTTAGTACTCTCTAAAATTAAATTTCGGATTTTTATATATAGTATAGATTATAGACAACATGAGGCACATTCCTTTATTGGGCCTCAAAACAGACGAGGGCCCAAATGTTCTCGAAACAACCCGAATTGCAGGCACAAAGTTCTAAAACTAGCCCACCAGCCCAGTGACCCGAGGAAGAAAATAATCTCACAAACCTACACTGTCGTTTGGAAAGAAATCACTGGTCCATTTATCTCGCTTTTTGTTTTGTAGTAGCAACAGCACACACACTATAAGTGCCACTCCCTCCTTTCACTTTCTCCATAAAACTTCAACTGAAAGAAAGAAACACGCAGAGAGAAGAATCAGGCACACAAGATTTAGGTTTTTTAAAAGGTTTTTAGCAGCTGTTTATAGCTGCTGTTTATGTTTATATTATTTTGTGTCTCCTTTCACTTTCACAGTTTTTCTTTTTATAATCTGGCTCCTCTGTCTCCTCTGTTTCGTTTAGTTCTTTTCTCTGCGTTTTTGTGCTTCATTGTTTATGTGGGTAAAGCTGTATAGTGTTTTATTTAGTATATATCTTTGTTTCAGTGGAAAGGTGATGTCTTTTTTTCCTTCCGGTGATATTTTGAGCTTTGTTAAAGGTGTATGTTTTTGGAAAGGCGCTGTCTTTCCTTGCGGTGTTCTGTGCTGTTCTCTAAGTTTCCTCTACTTATTTAGCATATATCTTTGTTTCAGTGGAAAGGTGATGTCTTTTTTTTCTTCCGGTGATATTTTGAGCTTCATTAAAGGTGTATGCTCATGGAAAGGCGCTGTCTTTCCTTGGTGTTCTGTGCTGTTCTCTAAGTTTTCTCTGCTATTCTCTGTCTCCTCAGGGCTCAATATGGACGGTGACTTTTTTGGTTTCGCCAACATTTTTTTCCTTCCGGTGATTTTTTTGTTGTTTACTGTTTGGAAAGACGATGTCTTTCCTTGCATTCTGGATCTTGGCTTCTCTGTTTTTTTTTTTTCCTTTTTTGAATTTTATCTGTGGAAAAGCTAGTTTTTCTTTTTCTCTGTGTTTTCTTCATGGCCTTATGTTTCTGTGAGAAAAGTTATATAGCTACTTTGTTTCAGTTGAAAGGTGATGTTTTTTTCCTTCCGGTGATTTTTTTTTTTGTTGTTTCACTGTTTGGAAAGGCGATGTCTTTCCTTCGGTGCTTTGTTTCTCTGTTTTTCTTTTTTCTTTTTGAATTTTATCTCTGGAAAAGCTCGTTTTCTTCATGGCCTTATGTTTCTGTGAGAAAACTATATAGCTACTGCTGTTTTATGCCGTTTTATTTGGCCTATAGCTTTGTTTCAGTGGAAAGGTGATGTCTTTTTTTTCCTTCCGGTGATATTTTGACCTTTATTAAAGTTGTATGTTTTTGAAAAGGCGCTGTCTTTCATTGCGGTGTTCTTTGCTGTTCTCTAAGTTTCCTCTGCTTATTTAGCATAGATCTTTGTTTCAGTGGAGAGGTGATAGTCATTTTTTCCTTCCGGTGATATTTTGAGCTTTATTAAAGGTGTATGTTCATGGAAAGGCGCTGTCTTTCCTTGCGGTGTTCTGTGCTGTTCTCTAAGTTTCCTCTGCTATTCTCTGTCTCCTCAGGGCTCAACATGGACGGTGATTTTTTCGGTTTCGCCAACATTTTTGCAGCACAGGCGGCGGCGGAGGCTGCTCAGGCAGCGGCAGAGGCCGCTCGGGCAGCGGCAGAGGCCGCTCGGGTGGCAGCGGAGAACGCCCGCGCTCAGGTGGAAGTTGATCGCGCTCAGGTGGAGGCTGATCGCGCTCAGGTCCAGCAGGCTCTCGCTCAGGCCCAGGAGGCTCTGGCTCTGGCCCAGGCTGCTCAGGAGGCGGCCGAGGTCGCTGCTGAGCCCATCCCTGCCACGCCGGGGGCCACAAAGAACCAAAACTGGCAGGATCTGGTGGCTGCGAGACGCAGAGCTAGGACCATCACCGCACAGGAGGTGAGGAAGGTCTGGGCCCATCTCAACGACAACTCCACCGTTTTGAAGGGCACTATCCAAATCATGCAAGCCCAGGAAGCCGCAAACATGAGGAACTGTTTCGCGGAGTTGGCAATTGCAGGCCATTCATACGACTATGATGAAGTGACGCATCGGTTCAGGTTCTATGGTGGGGCTGAGGCGGAATGGGATGCGGCTCCCCTAAGAGCCATCATGGAGGCTGCTCATGTGAATTTAGTTGATTAGGTGTTTTAGATTGTGCTTAGGTGGGTGGGTTTAGTTAAGTTAATTAAGTTTTATCGCCGCTTAAGTTTCTAGATTGTGGCTTTTTTATTTGAAGTGTTCTGGATTATCTGGATTGTGGCTTTTTATGTTTTTTTTTTTGATCAACAATTGTGGCTTTTTATGTTGATATCGGTCCTTCGTAGTTTCAACTTTCAATATGTTTTTTTTTTTAATATTAGTTAATATCGGTAGTACGGTACTTTACCCTCTTTCCTCATGTTAAAAAAAAACTCTCTCCTCGCTTTCCTAAACTTGAGCCGTCCACCTAACCCTAACCTCCTCCTCCCTCTTCGTCAACGGCATCGACTTGGTCTTGCCCTCGCTCTACTACTCCACTCCCGCCGCCGTCTACTGCCTCCGCCGCAGACTGTCTTTGCCCGACCTGTACCGCAGTTTCCTCGCCCAAGAAACAGCCGCGTGCTAGTAGCGGCTAACCTTACTACCCACCGCGTTTGAAGAAAGGAACGGCGCGGTTCTTCCGTAGGCTGGTTCCTATTGGTACTTAAACATCCCTAATTAGTTGGGTGTGTTCTTACAAAATTTAGGAACTTTAAAAAACATACATAGTTACAGAATTTCAATAGTTGAGTTGAAGCCAGCATAGTTGCATATTTGAGAGCAACTTCAAGCATGCAAGATGAATGTAATTGACTTAGTAGCATGTGCCTTTGTTCTCAATTTTTGTTGTTTGCAAGCTGGTGATTGAGTTTTCCTTTGGCTTTACAAAGTAATAATTTGCTTTGTGACAATTTATTGGTCACTTTTCCAGATGGTTAGAAATGTCACTTCGACGGGGAATGTTGAGCATTGGATGAGCCATCAGCGCTTACCACAAGAGCTAAGAAGATTCTCTATCTTTTTTCATCTTTTGATTTATTCTTGATCGATATTGTAGGATTTGCAAGGCATTATTTTTCTTTTCACAACATGGATAGAGAGAGAGAGAGAGGATGAGGTAGCCTTAGATTTGATCTTATTAGCCACGTAACATCCTGATTCTTGCTGTTTTTATCTGTGAAAACAATCATTGCTAAGTTCAAGACATTTGAAAATGAGAAAAAAAATAACCAATCCACGATGTCTGTACTTCTTTACCATGGTTATCCACTGTTCTCCTCCAACTTCATTTCAACTCAAGGAGATCTTGTTAAACTGTGACTTCATTCATACCCTATCTCGGGTCGTCTTTTTAAATGTACCTCATATTCTTGTCAGGTTTTACACATAGCAAGTCACATTTTTCCTTAATATGCGCTACATGAATTTCTATGTTAAAGATTCTTCATTCTCTCCTTATTATCACCAAAGCATACTGCAACTTATAACTAGGAATATTTCATTATGTTTTTTGAAGTTGTTCAAATATGCCTCCTAGGCAAGATGACTCGATCTTGTGATATCCGACTGTAATTTGCTCTTTGCCCCATTTAATTTTATCATGTAGGAAAGTGCTTGTAGCTGAGCGGTATAGCTGGGCTGCCACCAGAGGAGTTCAGGAAGGCTGGCTGTTAGAAAATCTGCCTGAGGACCTCCAGAGGGACATAAGAAGGCATCTTTTCAAATTTGTTAAGAAAGTGAGATTCTGGAAACTTATTCCTTTCCTTTTCCTTTCTTTCTGTGGTATACAACACATTTAGTTCATTAATTCATGACGTATGCTTGTCGTTTTGATTTATATAAAAAAAAATGCTTGTCGTTTTGATTTGCATTTACATTGTATATATATATTTTTTAAACTGATTACTTCCTCATGTAAATGACTTGACAGCTAGGGCTAATAGGGTCCATTGGAACTTTGAAGTCCTCTTTGCCCACAAAGACATTCTTATGCTGAATTAGTTTGCTAATGGCATACGATCATTTCTAGTAATGACTTCGTAATGGTTGTTCTAAACTGATTCCAAAACAGTGAAATTAGTCTTGGACAGCAACTTCAATCACGAACTGGGCATTAGTTTGTTAGCAGTTTCTGGATTTTAAAGTTGTATGATTTTGTGGGTTTGGATATTTAACCTGATGGATGAGCATGTCTTGGACTCCATTTGCGAGAGACTTTAGCAAAACATATACATTAAGGGAAGTGAAATTCTGTATCATGGTGGTCTGGTTGACACGATGACCTTTATTGTGAGAGGGAAAATGGAAAGCATAGGAGCAGATGGTACTGTAGTTCCTTGAGTGAGGAAATGTCTGTGGCAGAGGAACTTCTCACTTGGTGTCTTGAGCATTCTTCAGTGAGTGAAGGTATGGTTCGAATTCTTAACCATATTTTTCATTGAGCAATATCCAAAAGATATCCAACATGTTTAGCTCACCAGAAGAAGGCTAAGTATAAAGGCAATGAGTACTTAATTTTGGTTGTTGCAGATGCGAAGAAAATAAAGTTTCCTGGGCAGCGATTGGTTAGCAGCAGGACTGTTAGATGCTTAACAAATGTAGAAGCTTTTTCACTTAGGCTGCGTTCGGAACGCAGTCATGGGACAGGCGCGAGGGGACCTGGTCCAAGGTGGGTGTGTTTGGGCCGCGGGTATGGGATTTAGCAGTGGACCTCTCCCATCTTCTTTCTTTCATTTTTTTCACTGCGACTCTCTCCCGTTTCCTCTCTCGCACAATAGCCAAGACCAGTGTTTTTTTTTTCTTTTATTCTTCTTCTCTTCTTCTTCTCCTTCTCCCTCTTCTTCTTTTCTTCTCCTTTTCCTTCTCCTTCTCTATTTTTCCTTTTTGGTTTCATCTTCTCCCCTTCATGTTCTTCGTTTTTTCTGGTCCTCATTCTTCTTTTTTCCTCTCTGTTTCTTCTCCTCTCCTTCTCCTTCTCCTCCTTTTCTTCGTCTCCAGTGCTGCACCAGTTAATCCCTAAAACTTTGAATCCCTAATCTTTTTATAAAAACCCTAATCCTAATTTCCCCAAACTAGGATAAATCTCCAATTTTTATAAAAACCCTAACCTTAATTTTCCTAAATTATGATAATTCCTCAATTTTTATAAAAATCCTAACTTTATATTTGACATTATATTTCTTCCTTGCTATATATTTTATCAAGCCTAGTGACGTGTGTTCTTGTGTTAACAGATTTCGTTGTTGGGGAGAAGCAGAGTGTTTAGCGTGTAATTGCAGTGAGGTATGTGCATTTTATTTACTGTAAAAAGTGTAGCTGTGTGTGCAATTTGTATAAGCAAGGCAAACAATTATGGCAGATGGCAGAAACTGTGGCTTTGCCGATTGATGCTATTGGACTTTTAGATTCGATGTTAAGTCCCTGAGTTATGCTTGATTGTGTGTGAATTTATAAATTCATTTATATGGAAGCAATTGAGTTGAAATTGTTCTTTGTAAATTCGTTTCAGATAAACAAATTGTGTATGACATTGTTGTAATATCTATTCTGGTTGTGATTAAAAGTCTCGTAGCTTTTACTTTAATGAAATATATGTTTGTATAAGGCAGGTAATGACAGAAAAATCTTGATTAAAATGTAGTGACCAATATTCTCTTTTTTTTTTTTTTTTTCACAATGGATGCATCAATGTCAATACTAGTAGACACAGATTAGTTTCGGTAATGATGGGTGCTTTGGTTGAAAGTTGATTGTTGTATTTGGCAATGTGTAAGTTGGTTGGTCTGTTTGGTAAAGCAGTCACTCATGCTGTCTTTATTTGTGTTACAGCAACATCATCTCTTTGAAAAATTTGAGATTTGTTGAAGTAAGTATACTTCATTTCTTGTTTGATATGTGTGATGTTTGCAAGTTGATGAGTTTGCTTGTTTTTTCTGCTTGGTGGTTTTGGGTGACTGAAGAAAGTAAATTGTTGTGTAGTAGTACTACTAACGTCATTGCAATTCTGTTGATAGAGCAGACGAAATGGATATTGTCAGTGTTTGTTGTGGGTCTCCTTGATGAATTCTGTTGTGGAATCAAATATCAGGTTTTTGGTAAATGACATTGGAATTAGATTGATGGATTTTGGGTACCAATGGTGGGGCTTTGGATTTTCAACATGAACTCTAATACCTTCCACATGGCATATATCATCACTCAAATCTGCAGCACATGATTGGTGTTGCTCTTTGTGTCTAATTGTCTTTTCTTTTGCAGCTCAAATTGATTGCTTACTTGCTGTGTTATTCCTGCCAGAGTTGACATTTCAGATCCTGCAAATGATCCAGGAAGTCTCACCAAGGCTATTGTAATACTATAGAAACTTCACCAAGAAGTCTCATTAAGGCCTTTAATCACTTTGGTCATAGGGCTTTTGCTAGTCTAATTGTAATGGCCATTATTATGAAGATGTATTAAAAGCAATTTGTTATCCTATTATAGGATAATTTTATGTGTCATGTATTATGTATTGCATGACTTATGACCATATGTTGAAGACGTTTGTAGAGATTTTATTTTAAGATTATAACTTATTCAAGCTATTCAGTTCAGTTTGTCACACCATTTTGATACATTATTTAATATGTTGACACTAAAATCAGAAAATGTCCATGCTCACCGGTGTAGTTTCAATTTGTCATTGAAGGTGGGAGTCGATTATGACATTCTATTTAATAATTATTTTTAAAATTTTATATATTTATAAATGTTAATTATAAAAATTGCATATAGCTATGGCATCTCAAATCTAATTTGATTTTCTGTAATAGTATAATGATAATATTGATGGAGGAGGAGACCAATGCTTCATCGCTACAGCAGGGTGCAGAAGGTTACTCGATAAGTTACTCGACCATCCACAACATTTTTTTGGGTGCAGAATCCATCCGTAACATTGAATATATTAACTTTTTTTGCGTTTTGTGTATGCGTATCCATTGGCATAGGTAATGAAAAATGGATGCTGTTTTAACAAAGAAAAGCTATAAAACACTGAGTAAATTCAAAGATCTAATAAAGAAGTGGACGACCCGGATTGGATGCAAAATTGATTTAGGGCAAATATCTAAATATCGGGTTGGCAATCTGGAAAATAAAGAAATCTTGATTTCTTTTATCTTTTAAGGGTACATTTTTTTTTTTTTTTTTGTCTTCGAAGGCCATTAATGGTGACTTCCTTCGTCTTTCTTTCTTTGTCTCTTCTGTATGTAAGGTATTCGGATTGGCTTATAGTAATCCAAGAGCTACTAGATAAATATGGCTCTATTTTATCCAGTTATATGACTTTAACGGGTTAAGCATAGTTACTTTTGTCGTATATGATCCTTTTCCTGCGTATATAGGTACCTAAATAAGGTCCCAAAGCAACGGCTACAGAAGCCAACCCACGTTTCCTGTTATTGCAGGGAAAACCTGCGTGATGGAGAAATGGAAAATGGCATCTACTAATTAATTAAACCCTAGCTAAACTAGACTTGCAACCAATTTCGGCGTCCCCCAAAATGAATCAGCTAGCCCACCAAATATGTTGTGCGTGAACCTGAACTTTTGTAACAACCCTCTCGTGTACCCGATATTATCTGGTTAAAAGGAAAAAAAATAATCCTAACCAGATGAAATCGTCCTCTTCTATCTCACCACACCCCCCCCCCCCCCCCCCCCCCCCCCCCCCCCCAAAAAAAAATCCCCAACCCTAAAATCGATCGATTTCCCCTCTCTCGTCCTTCTCCTCGCCTCCTCGCCGCCACCGTCTCTCTCCCTCAGCTCACTGTTGCTGCCATCGCAGAAGAACACAAGGCGGAGGAGCCAAGGCGAACTCGACGGACTGGAGCAGGCACCCGCGCCGCCGTACTTGGTAAGCACCGCTGCCGACTCCTCCCTCTCTCTCTCTCTTCTCTTCCTCCGCGTCCTTTCTTCTATCGATTTGTGGAGTTTAACAAACTTTTATTGTTTTTGTTGGTGGTGGTTTGTTAATGGTGGAGCCAATTGCGGGGTTGTGTTGTTGGTGGTCGTTGCACGGTGGATTAATTCCTGCAGTGAGTGCATGGAAGTGTACCGGAGGAAAATCGGCGACGCGAGCAAGTGGAAAGCGAGGCTGCAACGGGAAGTCGCTCTCGCGGAATTCGAAATCGCGAGTATCTGTTCTGCTCTAGGAGAGCAACCGCCACTGGTGAGTGAGTTAGTTTGGTAGTTAGTTTTTTTTTTTTTTAAAAAAATGATTTTGGAATTGTGTGTGCTTTCGGTTGATTCTGGATTGTTTGGAACTTTTGGTGTTTGTTTGGCTTTTTTTTAGCACGGGAAGAGAGTTTATGTGAACTTGAAGGAAGAGGTGCAAGAAGTTAGTCCACTGCTTGAGGAAATGCGGAGGAGGAGAGAGAAGAGGAAGAGGCTGTTTGTTGATGTTGTGGACGGGTTGCGAGATCTTTCGTTTGAGATTTTTGGGTCAGCTGAAGATGATATGTGTAGATTGGTAGTGGAAGGGGCTGATTTGTCTGTGAAGAAACTGGAGGAGCTGCAGAGAAGGTTGTGTGAGCTTCAAGATGAGAAGGTTTGTTTATTTGATTTGTGGTGTAGGTTTCGATGGATTTGGTAGAAACATGGGTGCAAGTCAGGGTTCCAAATCCTCTCATGGTATGGTTGCCTTCTTATTCCTATTGACTGGCTTTCTCCCATTTTTTTTCAAGTGTTTCGCCAAATGAAGAGAGTACTTGTTTTTGTCCTTTTGAATTTCTATGTCCTAAATATGGGCATGACTAATGCCGATTATGCTAGTATAAGTGAATGTACTGTAGACTGTAAATGTAGTAGAATTGGTGAATTGAGAAACAGAACCTTCTTCCATTTTCCCCAACTGAATTGAGACCTCATATGGGAATGACTAGTATAATGAAAATATCTTTTTCTGTCAATGGATATAGTTACTATAGTCATTCACACTATTATTTACTCTCTTTCACCTTGTTGTGTCGGTTGTCTCTAAATATCAACAAGATGATACGTGCAGAAAAAGAGTACAAAAGTGTGATCAGTAGGCATGCACACAGGGAACCCAGGTGTGCATGGGCACTGTAGGAAAATAAATACGCTAACTATTTACAAAAAAGTCTCAAGTATCAGGTTGGCACTCTAAGTTGCATTAAGAAGATTGAAGCATCTTTTAATGCCCTTCCAGTTCTGCGGCGTTTCTGGGTTTGCCATAACACAGTTGTTGTTGTTTCGGATTATGATCTGTTGGTGCTCGACACTATATAAGGTGCTATATGCAGAGTGGTTTGTTATGCTTTTGTTGTTTTATCCGATTCATACTGTACAAGTTATTTTGCTATCTGTTGTTATTCTTTGTAGGTTTTGTGTGTGTTATAGGAGCTATATGCAGAGTAGTTTGTTCTAATTCCTTCCTTTTTATTTATGTGTTTTAGGTGGTCAAAGCGACACAAGCCTTTTTCCTGAGGTCGATAGTTCTTGGAATGTACATATATTTTTCGTGTCCTCTCTTATGTTCTGCCTGTTGAGCTTTTGATTTGAAAGTTTTCTGTTCGATTGTGTATAGTAGTACGGTTGCTTTGGTTTGGTTTTATCTGTTGGGTTACATGTACAGCTGTGTATGAAATTGTGTGCATTTTATTTCCTTGAATCAAGGATTACAAAAGTTGTGTCACATAAATGCAGGAAGGATCATAGTAAGTAGCTAGCCACATATTGCAGCTAGTATATTCCTTAGCAGTTAATTGTGGTTCTTTGTGGTTTGAGGTCAATTCATATTGCAGCTAGTACATTCTTTAGCAGCACCTTAACTTGCATTGTTTATTTTGTAGGATAACATTGCTGATCTAATCGAACTTGGAGCTTTCCAGAAACTTCTGGATAGAAACTTCTAGAGGAGAGTGTGCTTATTATTTTCCACAAGGTCAGATGGAGTAGGTAATTTGGATTTGGCTGTTAACTGTTAATTATGATGATATTTAGTACTGATTGTGCAGGCTTTGCTGTTGTTATATATTCTGTTTGTGGTTCTATAAGTCATTGTTGACTTAAAAGAATGTTTTTTCTCTTCTTACACAGCTTGAAGCTTCAATGAATCAGAGAGTGCTCTACAAATGCGCTCTTTCAATCTTCCATGTAAAATTCTTTGTAAAGTGGTTAATGTTCAACAGGTTAAGTTTTGCCATGATAGTTTCCCTTTTTCATGCACATATATCACTTTAGTTCATACATTAAATCCATGTATTTTACTTCTCATGACTGAAATTTTTTGGTTCATCTACTATTTTTTATGGATTGCTAGCTGAATCAGAAACAGATGAAGTTTATGCTCTGCTTCTTGAACCTCCAACTCTTTGCAGTAGAACGAAGTTTCCAAGAAGATTTTTATTCTATATTTATTTGCTACACAACTTAATTGTTATTTTCCTTCATGAATCAGCAAACTGAAGTGAGTAGTCCTGATCCTCCACTACCAGAACTTGAAAAGCACAGTCCATTCATTTTGCAAGACATTTAACTCTTCAAACACGAGTATACATGGAGATTTCTCTGTTCTTCGTAGGCATGTTGATGATTGTCTCCCTTCGTTGGTTAGGATATGAACATTCTCTTTAATGAGGCTAGTAATGGTTGTAATTATTTACGTTATGTTGCTGGTTCATGTGTAAACTTGCCATTTTCTATTAATTTTTATCATCTTCTGTGTTAATTCATATTGGTATGTATGTTTAATTTTTTTTTTAACATATGAATGTAATTTTTGAAAATAATTGTTAAAAAAAATTGGTCTAATTGTGGGGGTTTAAAACCCCTGCAATTTGGCCAATTTCTTTTTTTTACATGGGTCAAATTGCGGGGGTTTTAAGTGCCGCAAATTGATGGTCAAATTGTGGGTTATTTAACCCCGCAATTTGGCCAATTTTTTTTTTTGTTTGCATGAGTCAAATTGAGGGTGTTTTAACCGCCGCAAATTGATTAGTGCAAATAGCGGCAGTTGGTGCAGCGCTTAAAAACCGCTGCAATTTGACTTGTGGTGCTTGCAAAACCGCCGCAATTTGTACAATCAAATTGCGGGGGTCAAAACCGCCACAATTTGTTCCCAAAAAATGCCGCAATCTGCCCGCTTGTAATGTATTCAACCATATTAGGTTTCTTAATTTTTTTGATTCTTGGAGAGATCAGCCGACAAGCCAAACAACAAGACATTGTTTACATGGTATTCAAGAAGGCCAGAATCCCAATTGTTTTTGTAGGAAGGGATTACTATTGATCGGAAAAGAAAGTTTTTATGGACAGAGAGGAAATACTCGATACCTAACTCAAACTCACTGGCTTACAAAATTTACGAAATCCCTTAAAACCGTCCATCTTGCAATTTCTTGGAATGGGCAGGATTGTTGCTAACATTAGGGAAAAACTAGTAGACATATAGGAGTCAATAATTTTTTCTATGTATTAATATTTATTAAAAAAGATAAATCAAAAGTGATTGAATTAAATAATAATTTCATAAAGGTAAATTATTTTCAGAGACTGATTTGGAAAAAAAATATTAATAAGGGGAGACTATTTAAATAGAGTAAAACTAATAAATTTTATTATTATCTTTTAAAAAATTTATTTGAATTAAAAAGAGAACCTAATAACAATATTTTTAAAAAAGAGATATGATTCTAAAGATATAATTTAAAATAGAATTTTTTGAATTTGAATAAAAATTTTAAAGACCTTGTAGCCTAAAAAATGGAACATGTAACTTATATAGAGCCACATGTCTTTTTCACAATTTTTAAAAATTGTCATGTGTCAATACTTCAATCATTCTTGAAATATGTCTCTGCTATTAATATATATAATAGATAATAGATAGATAGACATATGTTAGCAACAATCCTGCCCATTCCCCTAGCTAGTCTCCCCATAAATACTGAATTACGACACTCCCATATTATGCCTGTACTATTTAGTTGGGTTCCTATAGGTATTATTCTTTTTTTTTGAAATATCCTATAGTTGTATTATATCAATCGATTCCTTTGTTTATTTATACTAAATCAGTTCGTTCCATCGCATCCTTCCATCCACCCCTGCCAATTTGACCGTTAACTCATGCCACGTGGTGTAACATGTGGCAAATTATTAGCCCCCACATTCCTATACTATTTTGTTCGGTTCTTTTTATGTATATGCACTTTTCTTTTGGCCCCATAGGAAAGCGTGTTCGTAATTTGATTAATTGTGATAATAAGTGTACAAATGTCAAATTGCATGAAGATAATAAGCACATATGAGACCATCTAGTCGATCAATTAAAACTATAAAATACCTAAATGGTCCACATAGCGGATGTATAGGTCCGCAAATATCTCCCTGAATTCTTTTCCAAAATTATTGGTGATCATTCTATGCCAAGCTTATCATATGAAGGTCGAATAATTAATTTTTCTTGTGAGCAAACAGTTCATGAAAATTCATTAGATTGGAACAAATGACCAAATGAATTTTCAATAATTCTACGCATCATTCTTGATCCGGGATGGCCAACTGGTCATGTCAAAAGCAATCCATGAGCCAACATCAAGTTGCTACCAACTACGAGCTACACAAACTATGTATTTTAATAACTTAGAAAAAGTTATTTGCTAACTTCAGGCTAGTACTAGCTTTTAGGGTTTTATGTGTCAACTTTAGGTTGTCGTATGCCAGCTTACGGCTGTTATATGTCAGCTTCTAACTGGATATGATAACTTTTAATAACTCAAATATTTATACAGTACAATCTCAAGAATAGATGCAGGTAATCTTTCGACAACTTGTTTATTACCAGCGATTGTAGCCTTTGAAGCGCCCCGACCTGTATTTACCGTGCACAGTAACTCCTTACCGCACACTGTAGACAAGTGCCGGAACTACTCTTTATTGATAGGGAAACCGATACAGCAATCTATAATTATACAATAGGATTACAAACACAATCCGACACCCAACACGGGGTCCTTTATTCAACAGTTCACAACTCACATTATATTACAAAAGCAGGGAAAGGAGCAAGCAAGAGTATATCAACATTCATAATTATACAGCAGCGGAAGTCTAAATGCAATGCAACGGTAATGGATCCGGGCCTGGCAGAGGGTGCGTCACAGCATACCTCGAGAGATCCTGTACTAACACAAAGCAAACTACGTGACCGAGTCACGTAGGCGAGGGGTGAGTCTGAAGTGCTCACCGGGTAAAATCCAGAAGTAAACATAAAATATACAAGTAACAGATAATAACCAAGTCATAGGTAAACATATAATCAGGAAGTAAGCAACAGAGAGAAACTGACACCGACTGGATAGTTCTTGGTTCTTCCTAGACTTACTATTCCACATTTTAGGTAGGGCCCGTATCGCTGGTTAAACGTTGGTCATCGCACATGGTAGCCGATCTAGCTAGACTCGGGGTCCTTCCCCGTAAACGAAATCATAAACTGGCACAGACAGGGAGCAGGACCAACCACTAAGTCTCCCCCAGTGCCTAAACAATAAACCGGTACAGCCAGGGAGCAGGACCAACCACTAAAGTCTCCCCCAATACCAACAATATAAGACTACCATCTCCTGGCTGTTCCAACATTTAATCGTGATACTAACGTCTAGGTGATTCCATTTTAACTTAGTATTACTGTTGTACAACCTACTGACACTAGACATTTATTATTCCGAGCAGGCTTACAGCCTCTCCGCTCGTTCACAATTTCACATACTGGTACTCTGGTACCCAACTCACTTGTATCACAGGTAATAACAATGATAGTAACGTTTCAATAACAACAGCATCAACATCATCAGCAACAACAACAAACAACTCAACAACCATTCACAGCCACAAAACAGTATCATATCAACAATCACATAACACAGTCATAAAAGACAACTTGGTATTATGGCAGTATATTAATATTTACTTATCCTCACCTTAGCCTATATACTCCCCGGGGAACTCGTCAGCTGGTACCGGTTCCACGTACTCGGTCTCTTCACCTAGATGTCAAACACATAATCACATAAATGCACAACAAAATGATATGTTATGGTAATGCTGTAATCGTAAGATAAAACTTAAACTGGTTCCTAATGTCCCGGTATAACCCCGTTATCATCATCATTCAGCATCAATTTTTTAGGTGTCAAAATAACTTCCCGGATATTATTCCGGTATACTAGATCATATTCTTTCCAAAAATATTTCCATATAGTTAATTATATTTTCCCCAAATTATTTCCATACTCAAAAATATTATTTTCCTTATCTTATGTTCTCAAAGTATTCCATTTCCAAACTCCATAAAATATTAACCATAATATATATTTTAGAATTATTAGTTACTTCCCTTAAAATTTTTTTCTCAAAAGATACTTATTTTTATTTATTTTTCTTACCCATATTTTACCATTTATAAATATATATTTATTATTATTATTATTATTATTTTAAAACTGGACCAGGCCTGAATAGTTTAGGCCCAACCCACTGCCTAGCCCAGACCCAAGCCCTTACAAGCTCAAGTCCAGGCTCGCGCAGTCAGGCCCAAACAGCCCAACACCAAACCCAAACAAACAACCCAGCCCAACCAGCCCAGAAAACAAAACCACAACCCAAACCCATACAACCAAAACCCAACCCAACTATCAAACCCATCAGCTAACCCAACACGACCCGGGTCAACCCGACCCGCGACTCAGCAACCCGGGTCGTCTCCTTCAACCCGTTCTCACCTTTGTTGCAGGTGACGGCGGCGAGACGCAGGCGAGCGGGTGACAGCTGCGAGCAGCTGCGGGTCGCGTCGGCTGCGGCCTGCTCGCGACGGGCGGCGACGGCTGCGGGGAGGAGGAGAAGGAGGAGAGAAGCAGGGCAACTCGGTGGTGGCGGTGGCTGCGGGTCGGCACAGGTGAGAAGGTGAAGATGATGGGGAGGAGAGAGAGAGAGAGAGAGAGAGAGAGAGAGAGATAGGTGGATCGAGTGAGGAGGTGTGTGTGAACGGGTGTGTTTACTGGCTGGTGTTGAGTCTGCAAGGTTTGAAGCAGGAATTTAGTAGGCAAACACACGGGCAACACTGCATATTCACAAGCCACACAGCTCAGACCAGAGTTCACGAGAGGCAAACAATAGCTCACAAGCACACATGAGGTGTTGCTTTTAATGTGCAGATCAACTGTACAGATAAACCGTGTACAGTCCGGACCAAAAAAACCCAACTTGATCCGTAAAAACCGTAGGAAGAAAACTCGAGCGTGGAACAAAGCTTGGTTTCGGTAACCGAGACTCGATTTACCCAGAATTAATTACCCATAATTAATTTCTTAGGTAGATACTGTATAAAAACTTTTATAGCTTGCTAAAAACGTAAAAGAAATTACCTGGGCTGTTGCAGCCTTAATAATATAGAGATATTCAACATCTCTTTGACTTATTATCTCAGTATAATATCCGTTTGAAATGAATATTAATAAATTCCTATGAGACTTGAATAAAATATTCTCTTATAATTATAAGTAAAAAAAATTTATTCTTCAAGAGTATAATAAAATTTACGCTCTTAAGAGCGTAAATACAAACTCTTCTAAAATATAATAAAACTTGTGCTCTTCCGGAGTATATTAATCTTTTTCTCCTCCTCAATTTTTGAGATTGTACTATCATATTCTACATACAAATAATTTCCTTCCGTTTATTAAATACGGAATGTGTTATTGCATTGTCTCCAGGACAAATGCCCGAGTCATTATTATAGAGATCATAGTTTCACATTCACATTAAAAATTTAACCGATATAACCTATTTTAAAATAAATATAAGTAAAAGTACGATGAAATAAAATATAACACATAATAACATGGTGAAGATGAACATAAAAATAAAAACAATTTTATTTTGCATTTTCATCATAAAAATATGTATTCACTTACATCTTCAGACTAAGTAAGATAAATAATGACATCATAGTCATCTCCTTGAACAAAGTTAGTTTCAACAATATTAGATTTGTCAGGGACACTTGACAAAATTCTACCAGATGCCTTGCTATACAGCATGTTCTAACCAATGGTCTCTTCACAGCTACAACCAAAATTACTATTATATTATTGTAATATTCACTTTAGGGAATGAAGCAAATTTAATTGGATAGGATTCGTGATTTTATATTATAACTTGTTATTTTGTTTATCTACAAGGAAGGTATGAAATTAAATCCAAAAATATCGCGAAAACTTCTTCATGATATTGCTACTGCAAGAGCACATTTGATGCAAGAAAAATAGAGAATATTTTTTTCTAACATATCAGCATCATATAACCCGCAAAGCCCTAAAGATAGAGAGAGTTTAAAATCCTAAAAGAGGAACCTTTAGGTAGTGGATGTACCTGGTGAGGAGAAACCACTCTAAATTGCTTGTGTCTATTACTAGTTCTTGCATTACCTCTGTTCCCTAGCTTAATTCTTGCAAAAGCTTTATATAGTGTGGTTGCTACAAAACCGTATCTGTCTAATTCTAATCCGAAAAAGATTTGAAGCCCCACCCCCCTCTTAGGCACTTTTTGTCACAGCCCAAGAGTGTAGCGCAGCGAATGCATACTCTTACCGTATGGCACTAGCTAGATCGTCCCTAGACTAGTAAGCCTACCACACGCAAACAACGCAAAGAGGAGTAAGCTTGTATATTATTATTAGTAAAACCCTAACAACAATACACACCCAACATGACTTCTCCCCACATGTATAAATACTAACATGCAGGGTGCTCTCCAAGTCAGCCAAGGAATCCTAAACATCATAGGATTACTTAACACCCACACACCTATGCCATTATGGACATAAGCTGACCAGACCCAAGCACATAAAGTCTAGCCTACCCAATACATGAAGTGGTCAGTTTAATATACAAGGAAGCCCACACCTAACCGATGCACAATCCTACCCATACTTGGAACTTTTGCGCACCAAAGTCCTAGGTCGTAACATTCTCCACCACCTATTCTGGCAACGTCCTCATTGTCATCCGTTGATAGGCAGCTATCCGTTACCCAAACTTCAGCAACTTGTGCTCGTCTGTCCATCTTGCTCCATGATTTCATGTCCATCGCACAAGATACTCGACCCCTGGTGCATTCGTACCATGCCTACGAACAAGTCTATCTGCCAAAATCTTCACAATAGGAGTCCTCTTAACTGTGTAGCTGTAACCCTCGAACTCGCCCTTGGCATAACCCATATCGCTATGAGAGCCATCTTGTTGCGAGCACCCTCATACACTACGTATATGGTAAAGTCTTGCTTGTCCCTGTGAAGTACTATCCTTCCTTCCTTAGCAAAGACTTAAGCTCGTTTCTTCGAAAGAAACTTCATCCCAAGAATCACTGAATAGTTATCCATAAGCACCACAGTGAAGTTAACCTTGTCATGCCACTCACCCATGTCAACTTTGACATCATGTGCAATTCCAATAACGGGTTATTCTTTTGCATTTTTAGGCTTCAGGACACTGTCATCCACCTTCCTATACCGAACTCCCAATCTCTTGGCAACATCCACCTCCATGAAATTATGAGTTGTCCCGGTATCCACTAAGGCATTCAGCTCTTCCCCATAAATCGACAGCCTGAGAAACATCCTCCCCTTATCTTGCACATGCTTGGACGCATCCATAGCACCCAACATCTTCAAAGTAGGCATCTTGACCTCAGCCCCTTGATCATCCTTAGGTTCTGCATCTACTCGCTTCACAGTCGATAGTCTGTTCCTCTTTGGACAGCCGATCTTTCGATGAAGCCCTTTGTAGTGAGAGCATCGAATGCTACTGTCCTCATGCTTGACATTCTCTCCACCACCTTTGCCAACAATGTCCTGTGTTGGCGATTGTTTGTGCCCCGGCGTCCCAGTGAATTCCATCAAAGAAACAGTAATGGCAATGGCATCCGACAATGTCTTTGCCTCTCATCAATCCAACTCGTCCCGTGTCCAATGTTTCAGACTACCCATGAAAGCATAGAATGACTCTCTTTCTGACATGTCAATCTCCAATAACAACTCTCGAAAATCTTAAACATGCTTTCGAATACTATCCCCCTACTAGAGTGCCCGTAGCTTGTCCTGCGCCTCCCTCTCAGCATGTTGTGGATAGAATTGTGTCTTTAGTTCTGCATTGAACCCATCTCATTGAGGTAATGCCACCTCCATTTTAAGACTAGAAATCCAGGGGCGGAGCCAGCCCAACAGGCTTAGGGGGGCCCAACCAAAAAATATTGAGGAAAAGAGCGCTGCAGAGTATCGAACCCAGGTTAACAAGGGGGGCCACTACTACATTTTACCATTAAGCTACCTCTCTTTACATGTTAAGATTTTGAAACATATATACATGTACGAAACTTAGGGGGGCCATGGCCCCTGTTGCCCCCCTTAAATCCGCCCCTGTAAGACATCCTACGCCACCACTATAGTTGCACAACCTCAGAGAGATACATTGCCCCCGTTTGTACCTTGTCCGGTTCTTCGGTGATGCCCAACCTAGTAAAGTATGCCTCCAACTCAAACAAAAACCCATCAAGCTTCCTAGTAGATCGTGAACCATCATATCTTTGTGGCTTTGGTACCACCACTTTAGCTTTAGGCTTTGCTGAACCTTGTACACCAACTGAAACCGTGTCTACAAGTGCAGCCTTACAAAGTACCACATCCTCCTTCAATTCTTTCTAATCCTCCAAGCCAACCTCGACTCTGGACAAATGAACTAATAAGTCTCCAACAGTGGTCTTCAGCTTGTGACTGAATTCTTATCACATCATCTCGGCCATTTGTTGTAGTGTCCCTTGCACCCAGTTCTTTATACCATCCAAGTCCTCAAGCATGCCGTACTTGTCGGTTTGAATGACCCCAAGTTGATCCTCGATGTCCTTCACCCGAATGTCTAAAGCCGTCTAAGGATACACCATTTGCGACTTCGAGTGATGCTTCTTCTTTTTGCCCGGGCTAGTGTGTTCCAGCGTATGCCCACACTCCTCATCAGCCCTCTATTTGGTATCCTTCTTTGTCCCTGCTGTAAGTTTCCGGTTCATGCAATTGACATTCAAAAGCAATGAAAAAAACAAAGAAGCGCAGCGGAAAAACCGGAAACCCATGGAGGATCCATGTGAAGGGAGCTAAACCGAATAACAATTTTCGTACCTGGTTCGGTTGAGGTCTTTCACCCAACTGTAGAGCCAGACAAACGCCTCGCCTCTCTACAGTATCTACACAAACCGATGTAACCGGTTGAACAGCGTCTCACGACTTCAACCCAAGCTCTCCCGAACTGGTGTGCTAGCAACAGAAAACGGGAGCTGTGTTTGTGGTGTTTACTCTCTTCTTTCTCAAAGAAGAATGTGTGTGTTTTGCTCTCAATTTTCAGACCTCTCAAGACTCTGAAAAATCTCTCAAGCAAGTGAGGAAGAAGATGCAATAGTGATCAGATCACTCAACCCCAAAGCCATAATGCATTAGTGGAGCTAATGGCCAACATGGTGGTCCATTAAGCAACATGATTATGTCTCCACATAATCATGTTTCCTACTAGCACTAACACACATAACTCAGCATGTTTTGGTCAATTATTCAGACATTAACTGAACCAAAGCAGCCCAAAAAATGACCCTGGTCCAACCACGGTCCAACCACGATCCAATCACACCTTGGTCCAACCATGGTCCAACCACGGTTCAACCACCTGCTCGAATCAACGGCTGTATGTGTGTGACCCTGTAGGCACTTGTACATTCAACAATAATCGTAAAATCTCATTTTATAATTATAAGCAAAGAGCGGCGTCTAGCAACACATCATTGCCACCCGAACGAAAAGATCAGTACTGATTCCACGTGCCTCGGAACATGTCATCGTCCCTTCGTCCCATTATCAAAATTAAACACGAGACATGGAATATGTCAATCTCGCATATGTTTAATCTCAGTTTCTTGATCCTCGAGTTAACCGGTAAAGACGGATACCAATGATATCACATATCATCATCCGAGCACGGCCGTGCATTTACGGTTCAACTCTATCAAGAAACCCTCCGATAATATACCCATTATATAGGTTGGTCGAATCCCCTCTGGATCATACAAAACCCACTACACACTTATCATATACCCAATGATTACCCTTACGTCTATCCAGTTACGGATGACCAGGAATAATATCAAAGCATATGACTCACATGTTGGGAACCTTGATGATCACAGGTCTAAGGACAATACATATAAGAATCGCTATCGACAAACATATAACGTTCCATGTAGCGTTCTTATGTGGGTCGGTCCAGTCCACAAGTTCTCCAACTTGTACCCGTATGTTGAATTCATATCACATATAAACTCTCAACATACGCTATTCTTAATTTATTATTACAACCCATCCATAATAATAATCGACTAGGGACGTTTTAAGAATATGAAATATTCTAGGGTTATAAGTATGTGCAAGCGTTTATCTCATAAACGATACTTATTGGAATAACCTTAATGCATATACATGACTACAAATAATTATCCATAATTGGCTTTTGGGCATATTACACTAACACCTGCCTTGGTAACATAAGACCCGACCAGGTCATCCTTTGGCTCAACCATCATCTCCACGCAAGGTTTATCCCAATTCAGCCCATTCTCTGCCCGCAATAACTGGATTAGGTCTCTAAAATCCCACGTCCTCTTGCTGTCCAATACCAAGGGTCGCAATTCTATCCAATTACCCACTCCAACAATTTCCCAACGAATAAAAACCAAGAACACCAATTGATTCTGCTCTTACCCTTGAAGAAACTTTTGAGCACAACAACTTTCTCCAAGTGTTACCCGTAACCAAAATTCTGTCCCAATAATACACCTATTTGTAACAAAAACAAATAACCCAAATACCATCACTTGAAGAAAACAATTCAGTCCACCTCTTGGATTGGTGCCAACACTTGTCGAGAGAGGACAAATTCCACCGCCTCAAGCTTGGACTTCAACCTCAATCCTTCAATCGCAACCCGCAGCTCCTTGATGTATTATTTTTTTCTTCAAGACCTTGTGTGATTAAACAATGAAATCTGAAAAGTAAAATAATTGTATGCTCCAATCGATTATACTTTCCAACCAACAGCAAAAATAAATCGACAACCACAAGTCACCCTCCAAAGCAATTGACTAGGCACAAAACAAGAACAGCAGCCCCCGTTTAAGCCTTGCTCCACCCTTCATGATCTCTTCAAGCCTTGTATTGTCTTCCCATTTTACTGCTCCGTTACCGCTTGTCACGGCTCAAAAGTGTGGTGCAACGGATGTACACTCTCACCGTGCGACACTAGTTAGATCGTCCATAAACTAGTAAGCCTGCCACACACAAACAACGCAATGAGAGAACCAAAAGAATAATAATGTAAGAGAAGTAATTGAGAGTAAGCTTGTATATTATTATTAGTAAAGCCCTAACCATACACACCCAACATGACTTCCCCCGCCCCCGCGCACATGTATAAATACTAACATGGAGGGTGCTCACCTATGCCAGTACGGACATAAGCTGACTAGGCCAAACATGAAACGCCCCGACCCGAATTTACCGTACACAGTAAACGCAGGCCGGAACTGTGACAACCCAACCAAAATAGGACCAGCATACAGTGTGAACTACGATAACTCGGCCCAACGGCCCAAAATAGTAAAACAACATAATTAACAAATCTGGCCCAATGGCCCAATAATAACAGAAGTATGCACAGCGGAAGACTTAAACTCACATAAACACTGTATGCATAAATGCAAACTATGGATCCAAGCCC
>JAKUCV010000856.1:0-35690 GCA_028386065.3 Turnera subulata | reverse complement strand
CCACAGGTTGCTGGCTCAGAGGATAAAGTACATTAGCTATGAAGCCCTAAGGGCAAACAATGTGCCATGCGTACGTTCCGGCGCGTCCTACTACACTTGCTTGCCCAGGAAAAGGATCAATCCTTACCGTCGTGGATGCAGTAGAATCACAAACTGCTACAGATATTACTGATCCATCAAGAGAAAGAAAGATGATCGGCAAGAGAGAAAGAGAGAGTGAGAGTATCAAGAAAGGCAAAAAAGAAAAGGGGGCGCAAAGGGTCGTCATTATTTGTTGCCCTTTAGTTAAAAAAACCATGGGGTCTATTCTATTGCATGGTCTGTTGTTCCTTTGATCGTTATTTAATTGTTTGTTTTGCGTTCTTCTTCCCACATTTCCTCCTTCAAATCGTTCCCGCTTTGGTGTTATTTCTTTTTTTCCTTTTCTTTAAGATGACATGTATGATGCCTTAATTATTTGCTTACTTTATGTTATTTCCAGTTTGCTTGTTTATTATTCTTCTTATTAATTCGGATTCTATGTACCTTTTCGAAGGAAATAAAGGTAATATGTTGTTGTGCAATTTTATCATGCCCAATCTAGGCATTTACGTACTCTTGCATGCAGTGCACACAGAATTCTTCCACAAGACCAATCAATAGCTTATTACATAATTTTTTCGCTCTAATCTCCTTATAATTTTTTTTCATTTTGATTAATCCTTAGAATGAGATTATAAACTTTAATTTTGTTAATGTAAGAATGTAACAATTTGATTATAAGATTATACCAACGAACATTTACACTCTTCTCCCAATCTGCTGGGCCACCCAACCAAATTTGTCTAATTGCATTTGTGATCCAGCTCGTATCGTATTTATGTACCTGGGCTTGAAATCGGTATGGCGGTAACACATCAAAGGCACACACATATTCCACTGAGGTCCAATCCCTCTGCCTACCACCCCCAGGCCCAAAATTCATGCACCAATCAACCAACACATCATAGTTAACTTTTTTTTTTTGGACCAAGCTACAGGTGGAACTCATCTTACATTTCATAACAACATCGATGAAAGATATGCATAACTTGGGAGATAATTAAACAAAATTGGCAATAATGTCATATGGGAAACTGTAAAGGCATAAATTCTTTATGTAACTTTGACAAAACAAAAAAGAAATTATTTATGTAACTTTTTTTTTTGAGAATCAAATCAATTTTCATTGCAACTTGGTTAGGGAGACCCTAACAATGAGTACATAATGTGTACATGCACACAGTAGGCATGAAATCAGCTCAGAGAGCCTCAAAGGAACTATACAAGTTACAAATCAAACAGGGATAACAAATTTGATACACCAAAAATCACAAAGTTGTTGTAGTTCTGGGGTTAAAGATCGAGGCTTGAGGTTACATAAGCCATAAAATCGCATCTTTACATCATTACAGACCTCAACAAAGACAGCATCAGGAGAACGATGATTTTGAGTGAATAACCGAGAATTTCTCTCCTTCCATATGTGGTAAATGCACGCACACCAAGCAATGCGAAGAATCATGGATTTAATTGTTTTCTTCAGGAGGAAACGTTGTGCCCATAGAAATTCTGCTTGCCAGGCTCCAGTAGGGCGAGAGATGTGACATAACAGAAGGATACGAGACCAAATGGTTGCTGCAAAAGGACACTCAAAAAATAAGTGATCCCTAGTTTCCTCAGAATGTGAGCAGAATAGGCAAGAAGCATCCGTGAGAATACCCCAAGTCTGCAATCTTTTCCTAGTTGCGAGCCTGTCAAGGACAGCTAACCAGGAAATGAAACTATGTTTTGGGATGAAACCTCCAGACCACAGAAGTTTATACCAAGTTACTCGAGAATGCTTTGTGCGGATATAATTCCATGCACTTCTAATAGTGTACAGCCCTGAAGGTGAAAGCTTCCAGTGAATCAGGTCATCTTCAGAGGAAAGATTGATTGAAGCTGCTGCTAATTGCTGTAATTGAGAGATAATTTGTACCCGTGAAATAGGCCAATGCCACTGATTTTGTGATATTAGTGCGCAGACCTTGGCTTAAAGAGGAATTTTAGTACCAGGAATCATTGTAGTGGGGATAAGATTTAAGAGATCACCATTAGGATGCCAACAATCCCACCACACATAAGTGTGCTGTCCATTACCAATAGAATGAGAGATAGCCGATTTGAAAGAAGTTCTCACTTGCAATTTCTTGCGCATACTCCAAGAACAAATAGCAGGTATGGGTATACTCCAGATACTTCTTCCTTTTAGCACATAAGTAGACACCCAAGCAACCCAAAGTGAGCCAGCACACAACAACAGGTTCCATAAATGCCTAGCAATGCAAGCCTGGTTCCATTCCTTCAATTTCTTGATGCCAAGTCCGCCTTCCTGTTTAGGAAGGGTAAGTTTGGACCATGCAACCTTGGCTTTGTGTGCGTTTGCGGAGGTACCAGACCATAGGAAAGAAGAGCAGAGCCGTTCCACCTCCTTTAAGACTTTAGTAGGCAAGATAAAAATACTTGACCAGTAGTTTTGAATACTAAAAAGCACCGAAATTACTAGCTGCAATTTTCCAGCAAATGAGAGGTATTTAGAGCACCAAGAATTCCCTCGGGCCATGATTTTATCAATAAGGGGCTGGCAGTAACTGTAAGAGAGTCTACCAGAGATTAGGGGTACACCCAGATACCTCACAGGGAGGGAGCAAGTTTTGAAACCACATAACTGTGTAAACCGCAAGGCATCACTAGGAGAAACTCCTGCAAAAAATACTTCACTTTTTGATGGGTTAAACTTCAAACCCGAAAGGAAATAAAATTCCTTGAAGACATTGGTAATAGCAACAACAGCTTGGAAGCTTCCATCCGAAAACACCATCAGATCATCAGCAAAACAAAGATGTGTGAGTTGGAGTTTAGAACATTTCGGGTGATATGGTAAGGTCTGATTTGTGGCAGCTTGTGACAATAAGCATGAGAGTATTTCCATAGAAATTACAAAGAGATAGGGTGAAAGAGGATAACCTTGTCTCATACCTTTGCCACCTTGAAAATAACCGCAGAGAGCACCATTGATAGACACAGAAAACATGGCAGAGGAAAAATAAGCATTCAGCCAGTTAATGAACTTGGGAGGAAACCGTATTGCCGTGAGTACATTAAGTAAGAAGTTCCAATCAACTGAATCAAATGCCTTCATGAGGTCCACCTTCATAACACACCTGCTGGACAAATCAGTCTTGTGATAATTATGGACTAACTCGTGAGCAAGTAATACATTGTCAACAATTCTTCTGCCTGGTATGAAGGCTATCTGGCTGTTACTAATAAGGGAAGGCAAGCATTTTTGAAGTCTATTGGCAAGGATCTTTGAAATGCATTTGTACAGAGTTGTACAACAAGCAATGGGGCGAAAATCAGTAAGTTTTTGTGCATTCGAAACCTTGGGGATCAGACTAAGTATAGTAGAGTTAATACTCTTCAACATCTTCCCAGAGTTGAAAAATTCCTTTATAGCACTAATTACATCAGCTCCAACAATGCTCCAAGCCGATTTAAAGAATTCTGAAGTGTAGCCATCAGGCCTAGGGGCCTTGTTAGTGCCTAAGGAAAACATGGCTTGCTTGATTTCAACATCAGTAATTTCAGCGACTAGTTGCAAAGAATCTGCCTCAGAGAGGGAGCGTTGCAGCAGAGATTGGAAATAAAGAACAGATCCAGCAGTCACATCTGAATTTTTCCTGCCCAGAAAGTTAGAATAAAAAAGCACAATTGCATCTTCAATTTGCTGGGGATCATTTAGAACTAGACCTTGTGGTGTAGTAATAGTTCGGATTGCATTCTTGGCAGCTCTAACTTTCATCACATTATGAAAATATTTAGTGTTGGAATCTCCACAAGCCAACCATTTGATTCTGGAGCGTTGTCTTAAAGAGGATTCTTCTGCAGCTCTTAAGTCAGCAAGAGAAATGAGTAGACTCTGTTCAAGTAATAGGAGATCATTATTTACAATTCCTCCAAAGAGTTGAGATTGGACAGCCTTTAATTCCTTCTCTACTAGAACAATCTTTTTAGATAAGTCTCCATATGCAGACTGATAGAGTTGTTTGAGGCCTTGCTTAAGATGCTTCAGCTTGTGCCACAGTTTGTACATGGCATAACCTGTTACAGGAATTGACCAGTTGTCGGACACAACAGAAAGGAAATCTGAATGGTTAGTCCAATAGTTGCAGAATTTAAATGGCCGAGGACCAGATGTAGAAATGCAACTTGTGAAAAGGATAGGACAATGGTCAGAGATTCCAGGTGTTTTAAATTCCACAAGGCTGTATGGAAGGATAGAGAACCATTCAGCATTGACTAAAAATCTGTCCAATTTGCGGAAGATGGGGTTATCATACTGCCTATTGGACCATGTAAAGAGTGGTCCAGTAAATGGATGATCAAGTAGCCCATTAAATCGGAGGCAGGTGTTGAAACTTGCAATATCAGAAGTAAGATGTGAGATAGAAGAGCTAGATTCAGATGGAGAGCATACTATGTTGAAGTCACCCATCAAGCACCATGGATTATGACCTACCATAGTTGCAAAATTGGAAATACTAGCATAGAGAGAAGATCTTTCCATGGCAGAATTGGATCCGTAGATAAATGATGCATAACAGTTCAAGTGTTCACTAGGGCAGACAACAGAACAGTGAAGTGCTTGAGCAGAGGAGGAAAGAACTGTAATAGAAACTTTAGCTGTCCAAAGAAGCCAAATAGGCCCCAAACGTGCATGCATATAGTTGTGTGCAAAATTCCAGTGAGGAAGAAAACTTTTTTGAACATCAGAAGCATGCTGGGATTGAATTTTTGTTTCAACTAAACATACTATATCAGCAGAACTAGAGTGAAGATACTGAAGTACTTGCCTTTGCTTTGAGGGGTCATTTAACCCCCTGACATTCCAAGTGCACCACCGTATTAAGTAGCCAATACAAGAGGCACTGCACTCCCTGGAGAGGAGATGGAAACTGAAACTGGAGCAGACTTTTGTTTTTTCTCGCGACCTTTCCTGGGCTGGGGTTTGGCAATTTTCTGGACAAGCTTACCAACACCGACTGAGGCGGCGCGAGGTTTTTTCGGGCTAGAAACTGGAATAATGTCTGTATCAACTTGCACAATAGGGATAGCAACATCTGTAGCAACTGGAACAATAGCAGGTAAAACTGCTAATTCATCATTGGCAGAGTTAGAAGTAATATGTGATAAAGAGTCATCTGCTTTTTTGTGAGAAAAATCCTGATGCATAATGTTTGTTGGGCCAGGAACATCACAAGAGGTAAGACAAGAATTCCCAGCATTTAATCCAGTAGAAGTAGTAAGAGAGAGAGCAGAAGTAGGCATTAGCGCATTAGGCAAGGTTGCTTGAGTATTCACTTTTATAACATCAGTTGAAAACATTACCAGATTTGGTAGGAGGTTTAGCTTTCTGGATCCATTGAGTAATGATCCTCTTGTTGGGGCAAGCTAAAACATGATGACCCCAAGTTTTGCAACCATCACAAAATTGTGGCTTCCAGGAGTAAGAGATAGCAATTTCAGCTTTTTCCCCATTGATATCCACAATTAGCTCTTGCTGCAAAGGCTTGGAAAAGTCTATTTCAACACATACATTTGCCCGATCACCTCTAAAAAGTCTGGAACAGTCTTGATCAGAGTGCAAAGAGGTACCCAAGTTGCTAGCCAAATAGCTAAGTCCCTCCTCAGTGAGTAATTCAAGTGGCACATTTCTCAATTGTACCCAAACAGGATAAACAGCAGTGGAGGAGTCCGGTTTCTTAATTGATGAATGCCAAGGCCAAAGGATCAACGGGATACCTCCAACATGCCATGGGCCACGGTAAAGGGCACGAGAATAGGTAGAGTCATTCGGAAATTGGAAGAGGAACAAACCATCTTTATATGTTGATACCACAATCTCACCATCACGACCCCAAAGTTTATTAAGCACAACATGGATGAAACCAAGCTTTGGAGCATTGCCTATAAACTGGCCTACTAAACACATAGAATATTTCTTTCTACCAATTGCAAGCAAATCAGGGGGTATAGAAATAACATGTGTAGTAGCATCAAAGACTGGTTCAACAAATTTCAGAGTCTGAGGAGCTTTAGGGGCACTGGAAAGTACCTTAGCCCAAGAGGTTGTAGAAGGAATAGTTGAAGTCTTATCCGGATTCAAAGAAACTGCAGCAGACGCAGAAACAGCAACCGGATTATTAAATGCAGCCGGTAATTGGGAAGAAGGAGAATCAGGGGCACAAGATATCGGAGCAAAATCCACTGGAGCTGTGATCGGCGTAGGAATTTGCTTTAACTTCAATCGTTGATTACTCAAGGAGCTAGGTTTAGGGAAAGGAATTTTCCCCAAATCCATCACGAGAGAAGAACGCTCGCGAACTTGACCAGAAGCATCATAAAGATTGAATTCCATCAGATTAAGAGATCAGATGCTGTAAGAACACGGAAAATGAGAAGAGAATCAATCCACAAGAGAAATTTTCCGCGAAAATTCGTTGAATGAACAGGATTTCGCAGGAAAATTTTTAGAGAGAGAAGTTGACTAGAGAGAGAACATGATTGGTGGAATTTGGGAACATGATTGGTGTACCTGTAACCAAATTCTGGAAGCCAAATGTTACACATGTGATTGCAGCCACAGATGCTGAGGGGGCTTGCACCGGGATATTGAAAGTTCTAATGGCTATTTTAAATGGGGAATGGGTCATAACAATTGACTGTAAGTTTGGTGCCATACTCTTGCCTTTCACCTTTGTTTTTATCATCATTCAACAAGCAAAAGTCTTATATCATAACTGTTCTTTATTCTTCATTCCTCTGGAATTACTTTAGTGTACTATTTCCTTTTCTTTTAGTACATTAACAGTCTGATCTTCTTATCATCTAAATGGATGCACTATCTGGATGAAGGAAAGTGAAAGCAACTTTGATGGAGGAAAGTGAAAGCAACTTTGCTAGCCTCCTCTGCAACTCGACCTCCACTGCAGGTGCCGGAGGCGGAGCTTCTTCGGGCTGCGGCGGCGGTGGCTGGGCGGCGGGGGCAGACTTCATAGAACGCGCCATCTTGTATGCAATGTACAGAATCAACAAGAAAAGCAACTTTGCCAGCCTCCTCTGCAACTCGACCTCCACTGCAGGTGCCGGAGGCGGAGCTTCTTCGGGCTGTGGCGGCGGTGGTTGGGCGGCGGGGGCAGACTTCATAGAACGCGCCATCTTGTATGCAATGTACAGAATCAACAAGAAAACGACCAGGACACCGAAACCGTTTTCCTCCATCCCAGCCACCAGCCCATATGTTAATCTCATTTTTTATATAAAGCTTGTATATGAGATTAAATTCCATCTACGGACCCGTATTTAGTTTCATAAACAGAAATGATAGCCACCCGTGAGCTGTTGAATGATCTGAAAATTAAAGGATGGTGTCACTTGTTGTAAAATTCATCCATGTGTCATATCTTAATACAATATTTCTATATAATGCCATATAAAAATACTTTCTACATAAAACTCGTGCGTGAATGTACCAAGATTTACCCACACCCAGAAAGCAAAACACACCAAGATCAATGTTGTACCTTTCCTTTGAAAGTTTTTCTGTTCGGGCTCAATAAAGTTACGTAACTTTTGCCTTACGTAACTTTAGTTATAAAATGAATCAGGCTCCCATTTCATATTTGACTTAATATATTCATTCATATATAGGAATAGGAAGTATAAATGGAAAGTATTTACAACAACAAAAAAGTCAAATAATAAATAGATCATTGCCTCACAGAATTTATTTCGAATATTTTCTATATGTGTAAAATTCTTTTCTTTTAGTGTGTTTCCTTTTCTAGAGCCATGTTGACCATTATATGCCATCCTTTTCTGTCCGTTTAATCTTTTATTTGTCTAACTTTGAGTTACATTGACATATTAAAAAAAGAAACACACTTTGGGCCAGCCCATATTTTCTTTGCTTGTTGGTGCTACGAGAATTAATTAGACATCAAAGTTTAAGTCCAGGGAAGTTCCTGGACGCCTGAGTTTAGAAATCTCCGTTTCAGCTTCAGTTCCGTCTTCTCCAACCAAATAACGACGGTGGCAGCAAGCGGCGGAGAGGATGAGGAGAAGGATGCAGAGGACGAGGAGGATGCAGAGGATGATACGAACACCCATCGGGAGGTGTCCTCTGTCCTCCACTCCTGCTGGAGATGGCATGCCATGTGGTGGGATGGAAATTGGAAACGTGGCACTGGCCGGAGCATCACTTGGGCTTGGTGGGAGAGACATGCTTAAGCCTTATGTTGCTAATGCAATCTAGTTTGTAAGAAAGAAACAAAGATGTTGGAATGCGATGTGCAATGCAGGAGCACTATAAATTTATACTCTTTCGATTTCATTTTGATATAAAAATACCAAGTCTAAGTGATGCTCCGGCCAAGTCTGGGAATTTTTGTTGTTGAGGCTCAATAGAGATTCTCATTTTTATATAAAAATCTCGGGATGACCGACAGGTTTTTGGCGGTCATTATGACCGCCAGGCCTGGTTGCCATCCAGGAGAAGACCGTCGGGCATGGCGGTCATGGGCCCCAGAAACCTGATTTTTCTCCCGATTTTATCTCTAATTTGAATCTAGACATTTTTGGCTCAAATTTCTGGCCATAATCTTGATAATTAAGAGGTGCACGACCCTTACACTCTCCTGAACTCTATAAAGAGGACCTCACATTCACATTCAAAGGACACACATTCTCTTTCACACATACTTCCTATCAGCTTTAGTGCTTGGAGAAACTCTACCTCTCCAAGTCCAGAAATATTTTTAGGCAGAAACTCTGGAGAAATTTCGTGGGTAGCATTAACCAAAGAGCATCAAGGGTAGACCAAGAAGGGATCAAAAATTGAGCTAAGGAGTGGGAAGGAAGTGGGTGAAGAGCACAAGAGGTAATCTTAAATCCCATTTTTGTCTACTGATTGTTGATGATTTGATTATGATATTGATGATGTAATTGTTGTTGTGATGCCATAACAAGAAATACGTGGGCTTTGAACCCGGTCGCCGGGGTACGTAGGTGGTTTCTAGTGGTGGAAACTCAAGCCCAATTATTTTTATCCTCCTTTTTGTTTCAATTTAATTTTGCTATTTTTATGTGACTTGTTTCCACACAACACACACTTTCACAAGGCATACAATTATTCCTCAATTGCACAAAGTTTCGCCCCAACATGGATGGGTGCCTAACACCTTCCCATCCACAACAAACCCCAGGGCCCGGTATCTTTGGTTCGCTAATCGGTTGCCTTAAACGGAGTCATTGGGGCTTAAGAACGGGTTTTCCCGAATTTCAATCTACCACTATACTTGGTAATCGGTTGCCTGAATTGCTAGTTCCGATCGGGTCTTTGAACTTTTGGCAAAAGTACTAGCAGTTTGCAATTCAGTGCCTCATCAAATACTTAAATTTAAATTCAGGGCCTGTGTTAATTTAATTGAAAGAATTCTCAATTAAAATACTTCAATATTGATCAATTTTGTGCCCGACTTTCCGAATTCTCGCAAAGGTAGGTTAGATAAATTATTCATGTTTTTTTTTCCTACAATCCATACAATCAAATCTTAGGATATGGATTAAAAAATTGGCAAGGAATATCAAGAAAACGCCTGATTTGAATATCCCAAGATTTTTAATCCCAACAATAATAACATATGTTTTGTTATTACTACTATTCTCTCTTTTTAAAAACATAAAATTATTCTTTCTCAAAAGAAAAAAACATAAAATTATTATTTTTTATTCATTATCCTGAATTCGGGACTGGCTGCTGTTACTAGAGACTGCCGTAGACAACTGGTGGACTTTGTGATCGGCAAGAGTTTGTGTGATTCGCCTTGGTGAGTGAGGCCTGTTGCATGAAGATGGCCTTCGCACGTGCAAGTTTTTTGGGTTTTGACAAAGTTCTGTTTGAGTGTGACTCTGCTCAGGTTGTCCAGGCTTTTAATGACTCAAGTGGGGCGATCCAGGACTGGAGGATTGATGCCTATATCTCTAGTGCAAAGGAGTCTTTCTCAAATTTTCAACAAGCGAGGGTGCATCATATTAGTAGGGACAGGAATGGTCTTGCTGACTTCTTGGCAAAGCATGCAAGATCAGTTGGGGCTTTGGGGGTTACTCTTGAAAGTTTACCCGAGGAGTTTCATAGGCTTGTACAACAAGAAGCTCTGACTTAATATCTAATAAAATGTTGGTTGTTCAAAAAAAAAAAACAATCTTTGGAAGTGTCTAAATTTGTTTTCATAATGGATGGATCAACCGGATGCATTACCAATTTATCATCGACAAGTTGCATATCTATAATGGAGCAAGTGAATCTCAAGTCATAAGTAGGGGGCAACCCATTGCCCATTGGAGGACTAATGCCATCTGAGTTAGCAAATGTTAACCCACCAAATCTAGCAGAATTTGCACCATTTCCCAAGCTTGTGAAAATCTCCTTTGGCCAATATCCGATCTTTATATTGCCATTCACAACTACCCACCAATTCCCATTCCCATCCTATAAAAATACAATTAAACATCACATTAGTTATGGAGAAAATGAAATAATTCTACCCCTAATTTGGAATGAATTAGTGGATATAGATACATGATATCCAAAATACAAGAAATACCTGAGTCAATGTAACACCAATAGTAAATTGTTCCCCACCAACGACGGAGACATTACCAAACGCCCCGCCAAGGTGCAAATTTGGATCTACTTGCACAAAACCACTGCATTGAGTGTTGAAGCAGCCAGTACTTTTGTAGCCATCAGCCTGTGTTTAGAAATTAGAAGAGAATGAATTATGATAATATATATTGACATCAAAGAATCAACCAATATATATATTTCTTACTTACCGTCCATTGTGTGGTAAATCTTGTAATAGTGTCACCATATAAGTCTGGACTCACCTAAGATAGAAAAAGAAAAATAACAACAACTAAGAATTAGCCCAAATATTCTTCCATGTGGAAAATGAAATGAAACGATCTAGGAACAATAAAAATACCATTACACAAAGTTAAAAAATTGAGCATTTGATTACTTACTCCCCATCCAGCTTGAATGACATTGTCTCCGTTTTGAACCCATATCTGTGCTGCGCTATATTGACCTTTCCCTACATCTGATGGATTTGCCAGGTTGATTATCCCATAAGCTCCTCGAACATTTACATTCACCGCATCAACAGTTGCAAACTAAACAGAAGGGTTTAATTAGATCAACAAAACTAAAACTATTTAGTCAAGATGAATACCATATCAAAAAATTAGAAAAATAAATATTTATTTGTATGAAACACCCCGACTTAAATTTACCCAACATACAGTAATTATCAACAACAGTGCCGACACGTGGCACAATCTGTGTAATACAACAGAAAATCGGCCCATCGGCCCAACAACAATAGCATAACACCCGACTTCGGGAATCTCAATAACAACATTAGCACAGCGGAAGCATTTATAATCTTATAAACAACATATGCAAAACTCCAAATGCAACTAATGGATCCGAGTCCTGCCCGAGGATACACAACAGCTTGCCCTATACGTTCCTGCACTACAAACAACTCATCCTACAGGATGAAACCCCGCAGGCGAGGGGTGAGTCCGAAGTGCTCACCGACGAAGGATAAACAGAGTTATATAATCAACCATAATACTTTTGAAGTAAACACAGACAAATACAACACAAAGACTCCACCAAAATATGTCTGAGCCAAGACCAAAAGAATATTTATTATTATTACCAATTTTATCTTCCGGGCCCCGTCACTGGACAAGCTAGGGTCGTACCTGGTTATCAACTAACTCTGGTTGCCAGGCCGAATCACAATCCGGGATCAACATCCCAATATCAACAAATCCGGGATCAACATCCCAATATCACAAATCCGGGATCAACATCCCAATAACAACATCATCTGGGATCAACATCCCCATCAACCAACCAAACCGGCCCTGACACCACAGAACTAGTCTCTAACCATCTAGTCGTACCACTACTTTCCACGTGACAATTATATCATCATCTCAAATTCAATTCCAATTCCACTACTCTATCATCAATTATTCAACTTTTTATTATCTCAAATTAATCCACAGGCTCATCCAGCCAACAATCTCATATCACTAACTGTAAAAAATTTTCAATTCAACATTATATCCAACTCAATATACACAAGTCTAACACAATCCAACCACAGCATCAACAATTCCACAACATTCAAGTAACAGACGATAAACATATCAGCAGTTCAATCAAACAACAAAAATACACACACAGCATTACGGGTACATATCAAGGGTTATCCATCCTCACCTGATGTGTCTCTGAAACTGCTATCCGGTCAAACCTCAATGTCCCTATATACATATATGGCAACACAATTACTTATAATGCACCAACAAGATGATTATGCATGATACCGGTTTAACAGTTATTATACGGCTTTTCTGTTCATTTTATTATCTCCATAGTTATCTTTTTACCAAACAGTTCTTCCAACTTGGTGGTAATTAATTTAATCCAACGGTTATATCAAGTGTATTTGATTAAATCAAAAACCGAAACCGAGCGCCCAAGCCGACATCCCGGCCCTTAGGTCGCTTATGGTAAGAAAATACATACATATAAATACGTTGTATAAATTATATTTGGTAATATATCAAAGTAAATAATATTTCATTAGTACTTATCCTCAATAAAATAATAATAATAGTAGTAACCATATATACGTTTAGTAGGAATTGATTATAAAATAGTGGTATCGTAAAATACGTCCAAATGGTATATAAATAATATATATATATATATCCGATAATTTTAAATAGAGTGTAAGCGGTAGCATAAATTAGTGGTCGAAATATTATAACCTTTATTAAAATAAAGTCTTAGATAAATAGTCAAAATAATATTACCACTTATTATGTTAACATAATATTTACGATAGATTAATGAAGCATAGTTTAATTGTAAAATAAATTCTATACAGGTTATATACAAGTCTTATAGATACATACTTAAATCCAAAAATATTATTGTTTTTAATTTATAAATTAAATCATTAACTACTTAATCATACATATATAGCTAATAATATATATAGTCGAAATCCATATCAAATTTATGGCCAAATATTATTTAGCCAATGAAATATCATTAGTAACATATATATATAAGAATAGAATTTGGTAAATAGAATAGGATATGGGCCTATTATTATTTAGCCCAGAGGAACGGTAATTAAACGTATTAGAATCGTATTAACGTAATTAGGAAATTAAGCTCAGGGGACCTTCACTTGCGTTTAGTCCATCGGAGAAAATAATAAAAACAACTTCGAACTAATTAAATAGAAGACTTAATTAAATTAAACGATATGGGCCTTTTATTATAATTAGCCCATCTAAATAAATAAACTCGGAAACTAAATTTTAATGGGCCTTAAATAAAATTAAAATGGAAATTTAAATACTATGGGCCTTTTAAATAGCCCAATCGAAAAATAAGAGCATAAACTAAATAAATGCATAAATTTAAATGAAAACATAAAAGCATAATTTAAATAAATAGCACATAATTTAAATAAAATCTTTGGTTAATGTTAATTAAGTTAATTATTCGTTTAATTAACCGTCGTTAAAGTCCGAGTCCGTTTAATCGTTCGGGTTCGTTAATGATGCACATGGGTGATCCAAGGCTCGGGTTTTACCCGCAGTCCATCATTTCCGAGCTCGCCGGAAAATACCCGAGACGCCGGTGACTCGCCGGATTCCAGCCGGTACTGCTCGCAGGTACTGTTCCGATTACTGTTCATCACCGAACAAACCACCCAACCCACCATACGAAACCAACATCAAGCCAGCAACTAACACTGCCACCATTCCTATGGCCACGCTCCGGTGACCAGAACCCCACCACACAGCCACATCCACCAACCAAAACACCAACACCCACAACCACAGCAGCCCCATCGGCGTCATCACACCCACACTCATCTACCGACACCCAAATCACAACCGGCCAACAGCCAAAAGCAACAACCAGACCCGATTAGTTCCTGGTTCGGATTGAAGGAAGGAGAAAAAGAAATAACAAAAGGAACAAAGGCAAGGGCTGTCGTGGGTCTTACCCACGCGATGGCGACGTCAAGCAGAGACGAAGAGGCGACGACACAAGGTGGAGAGCGCGGTCGACGGTAGATCGTGGCGGCGTCGGCTGCTGGTGGTTGTTGCTGCGTGCGGTGGCGTCCTGCAAGTGTTGGCAGCGGCGGGTTTTGATGGCGACGAGGTGAGCAGTCGGCGGCAGTGGTGAGGGTGTTGCAGGGAGGGATCCAGCTGCGGTGGCGGTGACTAGAGGAGGGACAGCTTCGGTGGCGCGCGGCTGAGCAAGGGGCAGAGGGAGAGAGAGAGAAAAGGGAACGGCAGAGAGAGGGGAAGAGGAAAAGGAGCAGAGGCGACCCGGCGGCAGTGTCGCTCTTGTGCAGTGGCGGTTTCCGGCGGAAACAAGGGAGGAGAAAAAGGAAGAAGGGAGGCGAGCTGGGGTTCACGGTGGCGGTGGTCTCGGGGAAAAAGGAAGGGGAAGATGATGGGTGTACGAGGGGTGTAAGGAATCGGGAGAGAGGAGGGGAAATAATGAAGAGGGAAGGGGAAGAAGACAAAGAAATATTAGTGAAGAAAAGATGGGGAGGGCCGGCGGCTGAGAAAAATGGGGAGGAAGAAATGAGAAAAAGAAAGCATAAAGAAGAGAAAATAGGGCTCCACACAACAGGTTGTCGGGCAAATTATTGGTGCCTTGCCGACACCAAAACGACGTCGTTTTGGACGTCCGCAAGCACCAGTCAACAGCCCACAACCCTTGGTCAAAACGCAGCATCTCTTGTGTTTTATGTTTTGGTTCCACCAAAACTACGTCGTATCGATCGAAACTACACTAAACCTTGTGTTTTGACACTAACTTAACCTTTGTGAAATATAAACATAATCTAACAATTATTCTTTTATAAAATTTCAAAATAAATAACCAAAGATTAATTTATTAAATATCATGGAAATGAAAGATGGAATTTTCTTTCAAAATTATAATTAGTAAATTATTGCAACATAATTATCATAGCAAAATAACATATTAACATTACAATTAATGTTTGATTAGAATTTAACAATAATAATGATAATAATTATAATTTTGAGAGCAATAAAAATAATAGTAAAGATAGTAAAAATTGACTCGGATTGGTAAAATTCTTGATTAACCGCGATAAAATTTATTTACCACAGTAAAAGTTAAAACAGTTTGGTAAAAATCACGAAAATTTTACCAGGGTCGTTACATTGTATGTGTAATTTAATATTCTTTTGCAACTTATAAATATAAACTATAGGAATAATTATAGACTTACATTTTGGCCAGGGTGAGATGTGCTCAGTGGACGAATTTTTGGGCCTCTGGTTTTTTGAATAGGCACCATCCCTTTTGGACATGCTATATTCGAAGTTTGCAATTTAGCAAACTCGAAATTCGTTGGAGCTTCTTTATTCATGTTGGGTTTTACCAAGAAATTGGGGTTCATCTGTAGAATTAATAAAGAACCATGTTAGAGTACATGCAACTTCTTGCAATATATATTGCATGTATTTATGGATTTGAAAATTACATTTTCACGTTTACATATCAACACGTATACGATAGAGAAACGAATAACTTTATAAATCATTGGCTCATATGTTTATATATCACTCGAACACAAATTTTTATGATGCCAAACTTTTTAATTTTTTTTTAAGAGGAAATCTTCAATCATACAGTCTTAAACAGTATCTCTCTTCTTATTAATTATGATTATAAATTGTAAAATATTAAATTTCAAGTATGTATACCTCGATTTTGTGATTTTTGAGTCGTGGATGGTCAAAAGCGGGCTGCTTGTAAATATCCACGCAGTAAAAAGAATCATCAACTCTGGCCTGTGCACACAGTCATGAAAATATGAAATTAGTTATCTCTTTAAAAGGTAATATAATAAATAACATGAAATAAAATCTTATTTGGAGTATAAGCCCAACAAAATAGTGATTAAAAGAAAGAAAATAAATTTGTGGTGATAATCCTTACTGATAAATTATCCCTACTCTGAATCCGGGCACAATTTTATTGGGCTTATGGTCCAAATGAGATATTTGATGTTTATGTTATAGGAAAGGATCATAACTCATATGATATAGGCCATTCCAATAAATCGACTTAATTGAGGATAAGGATATTACAAAATGATAGACCCATCACTGTTGTCAACAATTTTGAGTGAGATTTATAAGCTACAAAGATTTAAGACTAGCCCTAGCCCAACGCTCCCTAATTAAGAAAAAAACTTGAGGTTATCATTTACATGATAATGCCTATATTTCATAATAACCAGAAATCATGTTTAGCAGCAAAATAATTATGTACCTGTGTCAGCTGATTTCCTTCTATCACTCCATAATAACACAAACAAAGGCTTAGCATTACCAGTAGAGAGAAACAACCCATATTGTAATTATCAAAGACAGTGATATAGAAGAGGAATGACGGACAAAATCACTGTCTCTTTTGCTTGTATTTTGGAGAGACAATGAATCAATATTCACAAAAGGATAATATAGGCATTATCGTTTACATGATAATGCCTATATTATTATATTTCATAATAACCAAAAATCATGTTTAGCAGCAAAATAATATGTACCTGTTTCAGCTGATTTCCTTCTATTACTCCATAATAACTCAAACAAAGGCTTAGTATTACCAGTAGAGAAAAACAACCCATAATTGTAATTTATGAATCAAATACACTTTTCTCAAAAAAAAATGAATCAAATACACACTGATAGAAGAGGAGTGATGACAAAATCACTGTCTCTTTTGTTTGTATTTTGGAGAGACAATGAATCAATATTCGCAAAAGGATGGTATATAATGGTCAAAATAGCCCTAGAAAAGGAAACACAACACACTGAAAGATAAGATACGGAGTTGATCTCGTTATATTTATCTGGAGTAACGGACCGGATACATTTTTAAAACATATAGAAAAAAATTGAAATAAATTTTATTGTGAGACAATGATTTCCTTTTAGTTTTTGACTTTTGGTTGTAAATGCGATCCATTGACATATGGAATACTAATATCCGTTGACATATGAAAAATCCCGAAGAATTTAACAAGAAATCAAGGCTTCCAAAATAAGATGTTTTTTTTTTCTTTTTGATGAGATTCCAAAATAAGATGTTATTTATCATCGATTTGCCTCATGATGTGGCAATTTCTGATTCGTACAGAATCCAGCTTTCTGACGGGGTTCAATTAATTTCAAAATGAATGTGACGTAAAGCCCAAGTACACAAACTTTACTTCACCAAAATATATATATATATATATATATATATATATATATTTATATAACTCAAAAAAAACACAACAATCCAGGTATTTATGAATTTTAGTATGTCATACATCTTGTAATTAATAAGATGAGAGCTAATAACATTTAGAATTTCGAATTGAAGCTGCTTTGAAAATACGAAGCAGCAAAGCAGGAATCATAAAATCATGTACGATCGATATAATTGTACACCTATACATAAAATGAGTTGTATTAATTATTTTTTATATCATAATTATGATATGAAAACATGAAATCATAATTTTCAAATAATATAAATACTATATAGTAGTATATTATATGATAACTTGCATCTCTAACGTGGTTCTCTATTAATTGTACAGATGAAGCCCAATTTCTCATTAAGAACCAAAATAAAAACAGCTCCACCAGGTTACGAATTTGCTAAATTTGGAATTCCTTTTGGACTGTATATGACTTTGGGAATTCCATCAGGATAACAGTACTTGATAATAAGATTCATGCTGTTATTGCTGGGATTACAATAGGCAGGAAGGCGATTAGCAATAATTTATGTTACACAAATAATAATATAGGCCTGAATTGCTGGTTTCTATCGGGTCTTTCTTTTGGTTAAGTAACGAATGAATTCTTAATTGAAATACTTCAATGCTGATCAATTTTGTGCTCATACTTTCTGAGTTCTCGCAAAGGGAGGTTAGATAAATTAATCTGTTTTTTTTTTTTTACAATATATTCAAATCTTAGGATATGAATTAAAAAAATTGGCAAGGATCGTCAAGAAAACGCCTGATTTGAATATCCAAAGATTTGTAATCCCTCCCTTCTCGTGTTAACACATCCACGAATGAAACAGAAAATATGTATAACAATGATAACATATGTCTTATTATTACTATTCTCTCTTTTTAAAAACATAAAATTATCATTTTTATTTGGTTAAAAACATAGGATACATTTTTAAGAAACTCTTGGTCAACAATTTTTCCCACCCAGTCCCCCGAAAATCATAACCTGTCCCATTCCCTTTTGATCCTTCAGATATTCAACATCATAACACTTTTTGGAAGTGTCTAAATTTGATTTCATAATGGATGGATCAACGGGATGCATTACCAATTTATCATCGACAAGTTGCATATCTATAATGGAGCAAGTTAAGCTTGTGAAAATCTCCTTTGGCCAATATCCGATCTTTATATTGCCACTCACAATTACCCACCAATTTCCATTCACATCCTATAAAAAAATATAAACATCACATTAGTTATGGAGAAAATGAAATAATTTTACCCCTAATTGAATTAAACTAGTGGATATATATCAGTGTTATAAGAACCGGACCGAGCACTAACCTAGAAAAGGTCCTGAATCATGGTTCATTGGTCGGACCAAGTTAAAACTGGAAGTTCAATGTCATAAAACCGACATAATAATTATTAAATAATTAATATTTAATAATATGTGTATATTCATATTATCTATGATTATAAACTAAAAATAAATATAAAGTCTAAAAGTACAAAATTTTTATTTAAAAATAGTATTTTCTTGTAAAAATAGGAAAAAGATTAGAAAAAAATAAAGCATAATTACATTCTAAAAATGACCCGGCCAGGTCATTGGTTCAAGCGGGTCAGTAAAAACTAGCCGGGTCATCCGTTTTTTTCCGGATCAATGTCTTACCCAGTCCTATTAACCTAAAAACCCAATATAGTGCACGAATCACAGTCCATCCGGTTAAACCGCCCAGTCCAGTCCGATTCTGATAACAGTGATATATATACATGATATACAAAATACAAGAAATACCTGAGTCAATGTAACATTAATACTAAATTGTTGCCCACCAGCGACGGAGATATTACCAAACGGCCCGCCAAGGTGCAAATTTGGATCTACTTGCACAAAACCACTGCATTGAGTGTTGAAGCAGCCAGTACTTTTGTAGCCATCAGCCTGTGTTTAGAAATTAGAAGAGAATGGATTATGATAATATATATTGACATCAAAGAATCAACCAAATATATATATTTCTTACTTACCGTCCATTGTGTGGTAAATCTTGTAATACTGTCACCATATAAGTCTGGACTCACCTAAGATAGAAAAAAGAAAAAACAATAATAACTAAGAATTAGCCCAAATATTCTTCCATGTGGAAGAAGAAATAAAACGAGCAGCAAAGTCCCGGATACCGGATGGGAAATAATAAAAATAATACATAAGTTTACCATTACACAAAGTTAAAAAATTGAGCATTTGATTACTTACTCCCCATCCAGCTTGAATGACATTGTCTCCGTTTTGAACCCATATCTGTGTTGCGCTATATTGACCTTTCCCTACATCTGAAGGATTTGCCAGGTTGATTATCCCATAAGCTCCTCGAACATTTACATTCACCGCATCAACAGTTGCAAACTAAACAGAAGGGTTTAATTAGATCAACAAAACTAAAACCATTTAGTCAAGATGAATACCATATCAAAAAATTAGAAAAATGAATATTTATTTGTATGTGTAATTTAATATTCTTTTGCAACTTATAAATATAAACTATAGGAATAATTATAGACATACATTTTGGCCAGGGTGAGATGTGCTCAGTGGACGAATTTTTGGGCCTCTGGTTTTTTGAATAGGCACCATCCCTTTTGGACATGCTATATTCGAAGTTTGCAATTTAGCAAACTCGAAATTCGTTGGAGCTTCTTTATTCATGTTGGGTTTTACCAAGAAATTGGGGTTCATCTGTAGAATTAATAAAGAACCATGTTAATTCCTCAAAAAAAAAAAAAAGAACCATGTTAGAGTACATGCAACAATTCTTGCAATATATATTGCATGTATTTTTGGATTTGAAAATTACATTTTCACGTTTACATATCAACACGTATACGATAGAGAAACGAATAACTTTACAAATCATTGGCTCATATGTTTATATATCACTCGAACACAAATTTTTATGATGCCAAACTTTTTAATTTTTTTTTAAAGAGGAAATCTTCAATCATACAGTCTTAAACAGTAGCTCTCTTCTTATTAAAATTATGATTATAAATTGTAAAATATTAAATTTCATGTATGTATACCTCGATTTTGTGATTTTTGAGTCGTGGATGGTCAAAAGCGGGCTGCTTGTAAATATCCACGCAGTAAAAAGAATCATCAACTCTGGCCTGTGCACACAGTCATGAAAATATGAAATTAGTTATCTCTTTAAAAGGAGGTAAAATAACAAATAACATGAAATAAAATCTTATTTGGACAATAAGCCCAACAAAATATTACATGAGCAAAATAATATGTACCTGTTTTAGCTGATGTCCATCTATTACTCCATAATAACAACTCAAACAAAGGCTTAGTATTACCAGTAGAGAGAAACAACCCATATTGTAATGCATGAATCAAAGACAGTGATAGGAGATGAATGATGGCAAAATCAGTCTCTTTTGTTGGTATTTTGGGGAGGAGAGACAATGAATCAATATTCACAAAAGGACGGTATATATATAGTTATATACTGGTCAAATAGGCCTAGAAAAGGAAACACACTGAAAGAAAAGATACGAAATTGATCTCCTTATATTTATTTAGAGTAACGGACCGGATACATTTTTTTTTTTAATATAAAACATATAGAAAAGCTTCGAAATAAATTTTATTGTTAGACAATGATTTCTTTTTTTTTTTGACTTTTGACTTTTGACTTGTAAATACGATCCATTGACATATATATGGAATACTAATATCCATATCCATTGACATATGGAAAATCCCGAAAGAATTTAACAAGAAACCAAGGCTTCCAAAATAAGATGTTATTTATCACACAATCAATTATCATGGATTTGATTCACGATGTGGCAATTTTTGATTTCGTTCAGAATCCAGTTTTCTGACGTGGTTCAATTATTAATTTCAAAAATGAAATGTGACTTAAAGCCCAACTACAGAGTCGGCCCAAGAAATTAAAAAGCAACGGCAAGCCCATACCATCTTTCGTTTAGGCCCACGGTGGACTCAACCGAATCAGAAACCAGCTCCTCCCATCTCTCTCCACTCAACTTTTCTTTGTTAATCTTGTTTCTCATTTTTAGTGACGAATTTGTTTGCGTTTCTATGATGTTTCAGTTGTTTTCGGATTGGGTCTGATGATAAATAATGCATTTCTTTTGCTTGGAGATAAGGCTGTTTTTTTTTTTTTTTTTGTCTGAAACATATTGAGATAAGGCTGTTTTTGTTTGATACCTGCGAGTTCTCCGAATCATAGTTCTACTCAGGTTAGAGATTATGTTAATTGTTGCTTCTATCAGCTATGTTTCTGTCTTTCACTAATCTGCATTCATGTTAATTTCACACACTCTTAATTTGTTCCAGGGTTAGATTGTCTGTTTGGCAACCATTTTAAGGAATTGGAGTTGCTTAAGCTGGTGCCCTGATGACTCATGCTATATTTTTTGGCTTTTATTGGTAACCTCAATCATTTTTTTCTTAATCTTTTTCTCCGTTCAGAACCCACAAAATTACGAAGCAGTAAAATCAGCCAAACCGAATATAATTTTGACAATAGGACAAATGGTAGAAAAGCATGAGAGTTTCTTTTTGGTTCCTATGTTGGTCTTTAATCCCACCTTTTTATGCGTTCTTTTTCGGCAATATATTGTCAGTGAATTCTGTGCCATTTTATGGCATGTATATTGCATCTCGCTCAAATTGTTTCTCTTTTTTTTTTCCCCCCCTCTTTTGATTTGAAGGATACTGCTCCAATGTTTGAAGGGAACAAGATGGGGGAAGTGAAGCAATCATGTTCACATGCTTGCTTGGTATGGCTTGCATTGCAACTTTTCATGATGTTTTTTCGAACTCATTTTGTTGTTCAAGTGATTATCTGAAGGGGTTTAATAAGGTCTGAATTACAGGGCACCAAAAGTCTACTATTAGGTGAAACTATCAAAAATCTAAACGCTGAATTGGCTAGGGGAACAAAACTTAAGTGCACCAAATGTGGCCTGAAGGGAGCAGACTGTTAGGTAGCCAACCTTTGTTGAAAAACAAAGGTTAGGCAACCTAATTGTTTATTTTTTCAACAAAGTATACCATTTCTTCAACAAATTACAGTTGGAAAGTTTTGCACTTTGGTCCCTGGCGAAATACTATAAATAGGGATCTCCTTTTCAAGGCATCCCAACATTCACAACAATTGTGAATAAGAGAGTGCAAGAGAGAGTGTGTGTAGGGAAGGAAAATTGAGAAGAAAAATTTCCTTCCTAAAATTAGGGAGTGACAAAATAGTGAGAAAAAATACTCTAGGGGTATTTTTCACAAACACTTGAGAAACACCTTGTGGGGCACTATTTTGGGTAGAACTCTAGGTTTGTAATACCCCTAAAATTTAGGGAAGGTCTCTCTTGTAAGCCTACTATTTTTATAGTGGAAGTTTCCTGCAGGATTGAGCTTGTGCACGTAGCCCAAAAGTTTTGGGTGAACCACGTTAAATTCGGTGTGCCATTTATTTCTGATTGATCATTATTCCGCAAGATAGTACCATCGAGACCCAACAACTGGTAGCGGAGCTGAAGGTTCATGCTTTGTCAGGTATAGGTTGTGAATTAATACACTGTGCAAGTGAGTCCTGTCTAGGAGGCTGGGTTTTAAGTGAACCTTTGTTCCTCCAGTCTTTCCTGGGGATTTATCTTGGAATGATAATTCTGTCTAAGGAGATTGGCTAGGCCATCTTTCCTGGGAATTATTGTCAGGTATAGGTTGTGAATTAATACACTGTGCAAGTGAGTCCTGTCTAGGAGGCTGGGTTTTAAGTGAACCTTTGTTCCTCCAGTCTTTCCTGGGGATTTATCTTGGAATGATAATTCTGTCTAAGGAGATTGGCTAGGCCATCTTTCCTGGGAATTATCGAATCAGTTAAATTCACTACCTGTTCGGCACTATTCACATATACGACACTGTTCACATATACGATACTATTTGCTATACGGTACTGTTCACATATACGGTACTATTCACCGCCGGAAGAATTTTTATCGAAGAAGGCTGTTAAAATTCTTGATCAAAATGGAGGCGAGGATAAACAAGATGATCACTCTTGATGGCACAAATTACCACCTATGGAGAAACAAGATGAAGGATCTCCTATTCGTGACGAAGATGCATTTACCAGTATTTAGCCTGGTAAAGCCTGAAGATAAGTCAGACGAGGAGTGGGAGTTTGAACACATCCAAATTTGCGGCTATATACGGCAATTTGTTGAGAATAATGTTTACAACCACATTTCTGGCATTGAGCATGCTAGAACACTGTGAGAGAAGTTCGAAGAATTGTATGCCTCAAAGACAGGGAACAACAAGCTATTTTACTTGACGAAGTTGATGCAAGTAAAATACTAGGAAGGCAAATTGGTTGCAGATCACCTTAATGAGATGCAAGGGATTGTGGACCAGTTGGCTAGTATGGGCATAAAATTCGACGATGAGGTGCTTGCTCTTATGGTCCTGGCGACTCTCCCAGATTCATGAGAAACCTTGAAGGTTTCAATCACAAACTCTACACCTAATGGTGTCGTGAGTATGGCAACTGTCAAAAGTGGCATTTTGAATGAAGAGATGAGACGAAGAACACAAGGCTCATTCTTCACAGTCAGAGGTCTTGGCTACAGTGACGAGGGGGAGAAGTCAAAACAAGGGTCAAAGCAACCGTGACAAGAGCAGGGGTAAATCCAACAAGTTTGCCAATGTTGAGTGCCATTACTGCAAGAAGAAGGGCCACATCAAAAGATTTTGCCGAGAGTTCAAGAAGGATCAGAAGAAGAACAAAGGCAAGGATGTGAGGAAAGAAGAGAGCAGTGATGATGAAGCGAATTCTCTTAGAGAGTTCAATGTTATCTGTGATGATGACATCATTAATCTCACTATCCAAGAGACAAGTTGGGTAGTTGATAGTGGTGCTACTATTCATGCAACGCCACGGAGAGAACTCTTCTCATCTTACACACTTGGTAATTTTGGGTCTGTAAGAATGGGAAACGATAAATCCTCGATGGTTGTCGGCAAAGGAGATGTTTGCCTAGAGACCATGAACGGGATGAAGCTGCTTCTGAGAGATGTCAGGCATGTTCCAGATATGCGCCTGAATCTAATCTCTGTTGATAAGCTCGACGAGGAAGGTTTTTGTAATACCTTCTACAATGGTAAATGGAAGCTCACCAAAGGCTCGCTGGTAGTGGCACGAGGAACAAAAGTGTCAAGGTTGTATGTGACTGAGGCGAGAATTCCTCAACAATTGACAAATGTTGCGAAAAATGAAGACAAGGTCCAGTTATGGCATAGACGCCTTGGGCACATGGGCGAAAAGTCAATGGTGAAGCTTGCTAAGAAGAATGTTCTGTCAGGATTGAATCAAATCCAGTTGAAGAAGTGCAGTCACTGTCTAGCTGGTAAGCAAAATAGAGTTTCTTTCAAGAGCTTTCCTCCTTCTAGAAAGAAAGATATGCTAGAACTGGTACACTCAGATCTGTGCGGGCCTTTCAACAATTCCCTTGGTGGTGCCCGATATTTCGTGACATTCATTGATGATCATTCACGAAAGACTTGGGTTTACACATTGAAGTCAAAAGATCAAGTGTTATCAGTCTTCAAGCAGTTCCTAACTATGGTAGAAAGAGAGACATGAAAGAAGCTGAAGTGCATCCGGACAGATAATGGTGGTGAGTACACAGGCCCATTTGATGCTTACTGCAAAGAGCATGGTATTCGGCATGTGTTTACTCCACCCAAAACTCCACAGTTGAATGGCTTAGCTGAGAGGATGAATAGAACTTTGATTGAGAGAACTAGATGCTTACTCTCTCACTCGAAGTTACCACAAGTCTTCTGAGGTGAAGCACTACTTACAGCGGCTTATGTGCTGAACCATTCATCCTGTGTTCCTCTTCAGTATGAGGCTCCAGAGAAGGTGTGGTCAGGAAGGGATATTTCCTATGTTCACCTACGAGTATTTGGGTGTAAAGTTCATGTTCACATCCCCAAGGATGAGAGAAGCAAACTGGATGCTAAGACGAGGCAGTGTGTATTCATCGGTTATAGCCAAGACATGCTTGGCTATAGGTTTTATGATCCAGTGGAGAAAAAACTTATCAGGAGTCGAGATGTTGTCTTTGTCGAGGATCAAACCATAGAAGACATTGACAAAGTTGAGAAGCCCAGTGATGATCTAGAGGAGTTTCAGCTACCTCCAACAGAGATACCGAGACAAGTTGGAGATGATGTTCAGGATATTCATCCTAAAATTCCAGATGATCCTGCTGAAGAAGAGCCAGCAGATGCTATTGAGGATGATGGCAATGATGATGCAGCTGATAATGATGCAGCTAGTGATGACCATCCTCAGCAGTCAAGTAGCTCTCTTTATCGTACAAGGTCTGGCAGAGTTGTGCAACGCTCTACCAGATATTCTCCAAGTGATTATTTGTTGCTCACTGACGGGGGAGAACCAGAAAGCTATGATGAAGCTATTAATGATGAGCATAAGGAGAAGTGGGTTCAAGCCATGCAAGAAGAGATGAAGTCCTTGCATGAGAATAAAACATTTGAGCTGGTGAAGCTGCCTAAAGGCAAGAGAGCTTTGAAGAACAAGTGGGTGTTCAGGATCAAGCACGAGGAGCACAGTCCACTTCCCAGATTCAAAGCAAGATTGGTTGTCAAAGGTTTCAGTCAAAGGAAAGGTATAGACTTTGATGAAATTTTCTCACCAGTGGTGAAGATGACCTCAATCCGCACGGTGCTGGGATTAGCTGCAAGTCTTAACCTGGAGGTTGAACAGATGGATGTCAAGACAGCCTTCTTACATGGAGATTTGGAAGAAGAAATATACATGGAGCAGCCAGAGGGTTTCCAGCAAAAAGGAAAAGAGGATTATGTTTGCAGATTGAGGAAGAGCCTCTACGGCTTAAAACAAGCCCCAAGACAGTGCTATAAGAAGTTTGAGTCTGTGATGGAGCAACAGGGATACAAGAAGACTACTTCAGATCACTGTGTGTTCGTCCAGAAATTTTTTGACAATGATTTCATCATCCTATTGCTCTATGTGGATGATATGCTGATTGTTGGCCAGAATGTCTCTAGAATCAACAGCTTGAAAGCACAGCTAAGCAAGTTTTTCGCTATGAAAGACTTGGGGCCAACAAAACAAATTCTTGGGATGAGAATTATTCGATACCGACAAGCCAAGAAGATATGGTTGTCTCAGGAGAAGTACATTGAGAAAGTACTCCAGAGGTTCAACATGGATAAGGCTAAAGCAGTTAGTTGTCCTCTTGCTAACTACTTTAGATTGAGTCATGAGCAGAGTCCATCTACGGATGAGGAAAAGAAAGAGATGGAGCGGGGTTGCATATGCTTCAGCAGTTGGAAGCTTGATGTATGCCATGGTATGTACCCGACCAGACATTGCTCACGCAGTCGGAGTGGTGAGCCGATACCTTTCTAATCCTGGTAAAGAGCATTGGAATGCTGTCAAGTGGATATTAAGGTATCTTCGAGGAACCTCCAAAATGTGTTTATGTTATGGAGAAGACAAACCGGTGCTGGTTGGATATACTGATGCAGATATGGCGGGTGATGTTAGTTCCAGAAAGTCTACATCAGGATACCTAATTAATTTTTCAGGGGGAGCTGTGTCATGCCAGTCGAGGTTACAGAAGTGTGTCGCATTGTCAACGACAGAAGTTGAATTTATTGCAGCAATGGAAGCATGCAAGGAGTTGTTATGGATGAAAAAGTTCTTAACTGAACTTGGATTCTCACAAGACAGTTATCAACTATTCTGCGATAGTCAGAGTGCTATCCATCTTGCGAAGAATGCCTCATTCCATTCCAGATCAAAACATATCGATGTGAGATATAATTGGATCAGGGATGTGCTCGAGAAGAAGATGTTACAACTCGAGAAGATTCATACGAATGAGAATGGATCTGATATGCTGACGAAGACACTTCCGAAAGGAAAGTTTGAATTTTGCCGAGAAGCTGCCAGAATGGTGGATCCCCCCGACGTGTAGTTGAAAAAAGGGAGAGTATTGTTAGGTAGCCAAACTTTGTTGAAAAACAAAGGTTAAGCAACCTAATTGTTTATTTTTTTCAACAAAGTACACCATTTCTTCAACAAATTACAGCTGGAAAGTTTTGCACTTTGGTCCCTGGCGAAATGCTATAAATAGGGTGCTCATCTCCTCTTCAAGGCATCCCAACATTCACAACAATTGTGAATAAGAGAGTGCAAGAGAGAGTGTGTGTAGGGAAGGAAAATTGAGAAGAAAAATTTCTTTCCTAAAATTAGGGAGTGACAAAATAGTGAGAAAAAATACTCTATGGGTATTTTTGACAAACACTTGGGAAATACCTTGTGGGGCACTATTTTGGGTAGAACTCTAGTTTTGTAATACCCCTAAAATTTAGGGAAGTCTCTCTTGTAAGCCTACTATTTTCATAGTGGAAATTTCCTGCGGGATTGAGCTTGTGCACGTAGCCCAAAAGTTTTGGGTGAACCATTTTAAATTCGGTGTGCCATTTATTTTTGATTGATCATTATTCCGCAAGATAGTACCATCGGGACCCAACACAGACTTGGGCTGTTACCTAAAAATCCTGCAAGAGAAGTTAACATTCTCCCTGTGCAGTGGAAACCTCCAAGTGCCAATGGGATTATGTAAGTGTGCTATATTTCTTTGCTTTTTTTTTAAGAAAAAAAAAGAATCAAATCAAATTTTCATGAACCCCTAACAATGTTCACATCACTATAAAAGCAACAAATAAGGTCAAAAGACCCCTTAATACACCACAACCTACAGAGTAGTTGCAAGTCAGGTGTAAACTAGGATGCTTTAAGGTGAGCCATGCCACAAAAACAGAGCTTGATGTTAGAGCAAATATCTGATTCAATTGCATCAACAGAGTGGTAGGATTGTTTAAAAATTCCCGCAATTTCATAGATAGTAGCATTCCAAACAACCTGCAAAATAATTGCATAGATAGTTGCTTTTGGCCCACAAGAACTCAGAACCCCAGTCCCCTACAAATTTTTTAACACCTGATATTTCCTTGCTTTCTTAGATGGATAAGATCTCTTCTTTCTAACTGTGGTGTGAAAGACTCCAAACACTAACAGCATCCAGTTGTTTGGTTTTTTACAGGAAAACTTCCTTGTCCTGAGGAGATACCCATCTCTGAGATTAAAAATGAATTTACCCATCCCTGTCAGAAATTGTGGACACTTCTTTTTACATTTGATTTTGATTTGGTGAAAACAATAGAACGACTTTGAAAGATACTGATTCATCAGTAAATAAACCTCAATTTTTGAGTTGAGCAAACATTAGCATCATAGTAGCTTGACTGTAACAATCATAATGCAGAGTCCCCAAGTAGTCTAACTATTGAGATAGATCATCCAGAGCAAAGGAATGAGCTTTTTGTGGATCTGCTTTGTGTTCTGAGGACAGGGTCAGTTGAGATGAGGTTAATGCTATTTTTTCTTGATTGCCTAAGTTTCAGCACATTGACTTTTGCAGCAATGCTATTTTTTTTGAAGCTTCTGACATTAGATACTTTTTGAAATACTTTTCTGATTGGCATTTTGTTTCATAGGTGTTATGTAATGATGTTAATTTGGTAGCAATGTGCTTGCACATCCTGCCATTCATGAATTGTTGCATTTCATGAACTTTTTGTACGATGACTTCTCAGTCCAATTTTCTCGTCTAAATATTCCTTGATACAGCGTCTTCTGGTGGAATTTGGGAACATGATTGGTGTACCTGTAACCAAATTCTGGAAGCCAAATGTTACACATGTGATTGCAGCCACAGATGCTGAGGGGGCTTGCACCGGGATATTGAAAGTTCTAATGGCTATTTTAAATGGGGAATGGGTCATAACAATTGACTGTAAGTTTGGTGCCATACTCTTGCCTTTCACCTTTGTTTTTATCATCATTCAACAGGCAAAAGTCTTATATCATAACTGTTCTTTATTCTTCACTCCTCTGGAATTACTTTAGTGTACTATTTCCTTTTCTTTCAGTACATTAACAATCTGATCTTCTTATCATCTAAATGGATGCACTATTTGGATGGAGGAAAGTGAAAGCAACTTTGTAACAGCCCGGGTAAAAATTTTGGATTTTTACCGGACTGTAAAAGTCTTTTTACCGTGATTTACTGTTGAATTAATCTTGGGTAATTAATTCAAGGTAAATCGGGCATCGTTTTTCGAAACCGAGGGTTTTCCCGCGCTCGGGATTTTTCCGCGGATTTTTCGGGCCTAAGTCGGTATTTTTTTCGGGTCCCGGAATTCTCGGAAAAATCACACCGGAAAATAACTAAGGGGGTATCAGTTATTTTCTGGTCTAGACCGGACTCGCTCTGTAATGCAGACAAGCTGCATTATTGAGGAATCACATGTGTACAGTAACTTCAACGTTGTAAAGAGGAAGGCAGAGGAGAAGGAGAGGAAGAGAGGAAGAGGAGAAGAAAAAGAAAAAAAAGAGAAAAAAAGAGAGAAAAAGAAAAGAAAAGAGAGAAAAAGAAAAAAAAAAGAAACAGGAAAAAAATAAAAACAGAGAGAGGGAGAAAAAAAAATGAAATGAAAATCGAAAAAAAAAGAAGAACAGAAAATAGAAATAAAGAAAAGAAAGAAAAAAAAGAAAAAAGGAAAACCCAGGTGAACAGTTCGTCACCCCGGATCCTCTTCTCGGGTACATTGTAGTTGGCACATGGCACCCTTGTGACTGATTTGTGATTCTCAGGCCTGGACTTCTCGCACGAAAATTTGATGGAAGCATGAGCTGGACAAAGGACAAGGAAGTTTTCCTGGACAAAACCATGCTGTGTTAGTGTTTGGAATCTTTCACGCCACAGTTAGAAAGCAAAGATCTTATCCATCTAAGGAAGCAAGGAAATATTAGGTGTTAACAAATCTGAAGGGGATTGGGGTTCTGAGTTCTTGTGGGCCAAAAGCCACTTGCAAAAAAAGGGCTTCTTTGCAATTCTTTTTGCAGGTTGTTTGGAATGCTACTATCTATGAAACTGCAGGCATTTTAAACAATCCTACCACTCTGTCGATGCAATTTGCATCTGGTATTTGCTCTGACATCAAGCTCCGGTTTTGTGGCATGGCTCACCTTAAGCATCCTATTTTAACACCTGACTTGCAACTACTCTGTAGGTTCTGGTGTATTAAGGGGTCTTTTGACCTTATTTGTTGCTTTTATAGCAGTGCTTGATGTGAACATTGTTAGGGGTTCCCTAACCTAGCTTCATTGCAATGAAAATTTGATTCTTTAAAAGAAAAAAAAGCAAAGAAATATAGCAAACTTACATAATCCCATTTGCACTTGGAGGTTTCCACTGCACAGGGAGAATGTTAATTAACTTCTCTTGCAGGATTTTTAGGCGTAACAGCCCAAGGCTGCTCCCTTCAGGCCACATTTTTGGTGCCCTGTAATTCAGACCTCATTAAACCCTTCAGACAATCACTTGAACAACAAAATGAGTTGAAAAACATCATGAAAAGTTGAAATGCAAGCCATACCAATCAATACATAAGCTGCATGTGAACATGAATATCATTTGGCAAAGTAGCGCCCGATTATGGATTAGATAGCCTTTGCGACCGGAAATCAAGAAACTAAAGGGAAATTATATATCAACTATGAAAAAGTTACCTGAATAATTGCGATGTTAATAACATGTTCTTGTCCGCCAGGGACACCACACCTGGGCGTATTGTTTGATCTACTTGCACAAATCCAGTGCATTGCGTATTGTAACAACCAGTCTTTCCAAACCCATCTGCCTTATAATTGGAAGAAAAAAAAATGAATCTAGTTTAGATGTATAAATATTATTTACATTTAGCCAAAATAATGAATTAAAAAACATATGAAAGAACATACAAACACTTACCGTCCATGCTGTGGTGAGTCTTGGCTGATTGTCTCCTGCATATAAATCTGGAAAAACCTGAAATAAAGAATGACCAACAACTAACCTTAATTACATGTTTTCTTCTACGATACTAACAATTTTTAAAGATACAAAGTTCAAAAAGCTATGGAATTTGCCTTTGAATAAATTATGGCACAGGTTTCATTTCAGGACCAAATTCTCTAATGATGTTATTGTTAAAGATTCAAGAATCACACTTGAGCTCAAACTTTTATTGAGCTATTCGATTACACTCTTTATGGTTTCAATACTTTCACAATAAATACTATACATATTATTTTTCTTAAAAGAAACATTAAACTTAGTTTTCTGAAAATGGGCAGATATTAGTTGTCGTCTACGCTTCTTGAAAGAAATGGTTAGTGAAGATTACTTACTGCCTATCCAGCTTGGAATGACATTAATCCCTTGATCTTGGCCACTTCGAGTTCGAACCCAGATTTGGGCTCCACTAAATTGTCCTGGGCCCACATTTGGTGGACTTGTCCTTGATCATCCCTTGAGCTCCTTTGAATGTATATTTTAAGTCCACTGTAGCAACCGTTGCAAACTAAACAGGAAAAAAAAAAAAAAGGGTTAATTGCAAGAGAGAAAACAACATCATCAAAATTCATGTTCATTTCTGTTGCTTACATTTTGACCATGTGAATTTGCTGCATTAGCGAGAAGACCAATATTTGTGCCTGTTGTTTTTTTGGATAGGCACCATTCCTTTTGGACAAGCCACATTAGGAGTATCAAATTTGGCCAACTCGAAAGTTGGTGGAGCTTCAAGTACTTCATTTTTTGATGCGAAACTAGGGTTCATCATGTGAAGTTAATAAAGAACAATGTCAGTCATGCTAATTTATTAGTAGCATAAACGTTCATATATGATTTCGCCAATATGCATATCATTCAAATATAATTTTCGACGTCTGCTCCATATATATTCAAAGAAAATCTTCAATTCTACTGACTTTGTATTTGCTATAGTTTATTGATTAGAATAGAAAAGGCACAAGTAATTCATAAAATACCTGGATTTTGTAATTTTTGAGAAGTGGATGATTTAAAGCAGGCTGCTTGTTAATATCCACACAATAGAAGGAATCACTGAACGTTGCCTTCGCATCCCTTCCTCCAATAACCCCATAGTAAGCTAAAGAAAGACATAATATTGCTACTAATAGAGAGATCGAAACCCATATCACAATCACGAGAAATTTTATGATGGAGACTCCCCAAGTTTGATTTGTTGTAGACTCCTATTTATGTTAACAAATTACCTTTGATTGTTCGCTCTTACCATTTTAGGGTTTATTTATTTCTCCAATTTACCTTATAAGTTCCCTATTTATCTCCTAAAATTTATATTATTTCCCTATTTTTCCCTATTTATCTTCTTATTTATTGTGTATTATTTAGGAAATAAATCTGCACATTCAATATATATACTTATATGGTTTAATTATTCCTAATATAACTGAATTTAAGATCAAGTCTACAACTAATCAAACTTGGAGAGTCCTCATCATAAAATTTCTCATCAATCACAAATACAAAAGACACCAATAGGGGAAAATGCCTTTCCTTTTTTACTTTCAGAGAAAATGTTGAATCGTTATGCTCAATGACAATATATAAAGGCCAGTGTTAGGGAACAGAAAAGGAAAAATATCATTGGAATGCAAAAACAAAAAAAAAGAAAAGAAAAGATGAAAAATAATATCCAAGGCAAATTAAGGTGCAATCATCAATGCCCTAGCTAATCTTGATATAGAAAACTTTGGAGAACGCATGGGTGGCCATTATAATAGTTTTTTTTTAGTATAATGAATTCGTTATTTGTTGTAAAGATGGATATTATTGTGGTAGATATGAGTCCATTTATGGTAGCTGATCTCGTGGTATCACGTACCATAAATAATTTTATGCCCCAAAAAAGCCCATAAAGAATGTAAAGCAAAGGTACAACTTTATTTGCAGCAACGGGTAACTTTACAATAGCCACCCATATATTAATACAATTCTTTTTACATATAAAGGTCGTATACGAGATTAAGTTCCATAAATGGACACATATTTAATTACAACCATAAACATATAGAAATAGCTGCCCAAATACAAATTAAAATTGATGAGTTGCTGAACGATTGCATAGGATCACACGTCACTTATTAATTATAAAAGCTACCAGCCCATATGTTAATCTCAACCCAGATTTTTTTTATATAAAGCTTGTATATGAGATTAAATTCCATCTAAGGACCCGTATTTAGTTTCATAAACAGAAATGATAGCCACCCGTGAGCTGTTGAATGATCTGAAAATTAAAGGATGGTGTCACTTGTTGTAAAATTCATCCATGTGTCATATCTTAATACAATATTTCTATATAATGCCATATAAAAATACTTTCTATATAAAACTCGTGCGTCAATGTACCGAGATTTACCCCACCCAAAAAGCAAAACACACCAAGATCAATGTTGTACCATTCCTTTGAAAGTTTTTCTGTTCGGGCTCAATAAAGTTACGTAACTTTTGCCTTACGTAACTTTAGTTACAAAATGAATCAGGCTCCCATTTCATATTTGACTTAATATATTCATTCATATATAGGAATAGGAAGTATAAATGGAAAGTATTTACAACAACAAAAAAGTCAAATAATAAATAGATCATTGCCTCACAGAATTTATTTCGAATATTTTCTTTTAGTGTGTTTCCTTTTCTAGGGCCATGTTGACCATTATATGCCATCCTTTTCTGTCCGTTTAATCTTTTATTTGTCTAATTTTGAGTTACATTGACATATTAAAAAAAGAAACACAATTTGGGCCAGCCCACATTTTCTTTGCTTGTTGGTGTTACGAGAATTAATTAGACATCAAAGTTTAAGTCCAGGGAAGTTCCTGGACCCCTGAGTTTAGAAATCTCCGTTTCAGCTTCAGTTCTGTCTTCTCCAACCAAATAGCGGCAGTGGCAGCAAGCGGCGGGGAGGATGAGGAGAAGGATGCAAAGGACGAGGAGGATGCAGAGGATGATACGGACACCCATGCGGAGATGTCCTCCGTCCTCCACTCCCTCCGGAGACGGCATGCCATGTGGTGGGATGGAAACCGGAAACGTGGCACTGGCCGGAGCTTCACTTGGGCTTGGTGGGAGAGACATGCTTAAGCCTTATGTTGCTAATGCAATCTAGATTGTAAGAAAGAAACAGATGTTTGAATGCAATATGCAATGCAAGAGCACTATAAATTTATACTCTTTCTGTAACGCCCCGGTTCTCCGTTTCCGGATTTATAAAGAAAAATTCCGAATTTCGGTAATGGAAATAAAAATTAATTTAATTTCCCTTGGGATTTATTAATTTAGGCGGTGATATGTCGCTTTTGAGCTTCGTCGGACCCAAACCGTGTTTCGGAACGAAACACGACGTCTATCGTAGTTTTAATCTAAACTACGTCGTTTTGGAGAGAAAAAAAAAAAGAGAAAAGTTGACCAGGCAGGGGGTTGACCGCGCCTAAGCGGACGACAGGTCGTCCACCAGGGCGGCCAACCCTAGCCTAATCTCTTTTCTTTCCCCTTCTTCTTTTTTCTTTCTTCTTTTCTCCTTCAATTCTTTTACTCTTCCTGCCGTTGCCATTCCACCCAGCCGCCGCCGCCCCAACGTTCTTGTCCCCCACTATCTCCTCTCTTTTTCTTATCTTCTCTTCTCCTTCTTCTTCTCCATCTTTTTCTTTTCCTCTTCCTCTCTTCTCTTTTTTCTCCCTTCCCGTCCTCTCCTTCCTCTCACAAAAATTGCCGCCGCCGCCATACGTCCTCCCTCCTACTTCCTGTGTCGCCGTCGCTGGGGCACGAAACCGCCGCTACCGCCACGAGTCGCGAAGAAGACTGGGACGAGGGTCGGCGTGTGCAGAACCGACGAGGCCAGGCCTTGTACCGCTCCGTTTGGCTGTGCGCGCTGTTCGGCGGTAGTGGGTCTGCTGCGGCTGCATTGTTGCTGCTTCGGTTCGTGGCTGACGTTGGTGGCGGATCGGTTGGGTTGCGAGTTGGTTGTGGTTGCTGGATCCGAGCTCTCGGCGGGTTGGATTTGTGTGGGTGTGTTGGCCGGAACCTGGAATTGTTGGAGGCTGCTGGTGTTGGTGAGGCTGTCGCTCGGTT